>APFE030063545.1:4016-57552 GCA_000404065.3 Pinus taeda
ATAAAAAACTTCTAACAATTTGATATATATATATATATATATCACCCTCGGCACTCTACATATCAAATGCAACGCGTCTTAACATTCTCTATACTTGAATGAATATAAATAGAGCCGAGCCTTATCTAAATATTACACAATCTCCAATCTATGATAGTGCATACTCGTTACGTTATCCATATCACAAACATTGTACTTGGTTTAAAAGTGCAACACACGTCAGAAATCAGATTCAATGCCATTCTGCCTTCAGCATTCCACGAGACTTTCAGGCGTGCCAGACACCCGTTTTCGTAGCTCAAAATGAGACCTGCAGCCTTCTTTTGTGGGGTTATATATAGTTTTTGGATTTTGAGTAGTGTTTGCTGGCGCTAAATGCCAAAATATTACGAGTAAAGTGGTTATATATGGAATAACTATTGTTATTCACAAATGTCTGCGTGTGAGGAGGTTACCACAAACATCCACAAAAATAAGACAAACCCTCAATCGGAGTTTGAAAAGGGTGAGGGAGCAGAGGACTTCAGAGTTGGTCTTATTGGACATGGCTCTGCGAAAAATACTTTGATTAATTGTGTAGTCTAACGAGGCAGAGGAATTGCCCCATAAGTTATGGAAATTCCGATCATATTTAGAGAAAATCCAGCAAGGATTTTTGTAAATCCAAGTTATAGTTGTGAAACTTCAAAATTTTAGGTGTCCTAGACGTTTTTGATGGTGCTAAATCCATTTCCACCATTCAAACACTGCCTCTACAAGATTTTTTGAAATTTTTTAGCCCAATTTTCAGCCACTTTTTACCATTCGGGCAATTCCTCTGCCTCGTTAGACGACTCCTTAATTAATACTCTTGGTCATCATTCCACTGGCATGAATCATTCTCAATTTCCTGACTAGAGGACATCATCATCACTTCCCCCTCGAGATATGGTCACATTAGATGATCATTCTTCTCCACATTCAATTGATACTGAATTGGAGAACCTTGCAAGTTAAGAGTCACTAGGTCTCAAACCATTGATATTGAAAAAATATTTCTTCCAAGTTAAAGAAGTTGCCACTTACCCAGATTTGATGAGGGATGGTAGGAATAGGAAAAAGAAAGGCATTAAGCATAAAAATATCTCCTCTTGCATTAGTTCTGAATCAGATCTAAATTTTTGTTTCATTGAAACTCTATAAGAGGCTTTTTACCCCACATTGATATAGGCACATCCAAATGTCATGAGGAAAATTTTGAAACAAATGATTTGCAGGTCCTTAGAGCAGACCATCCCACAACTTCCTATTTTAAATGAAGATCATGTCACTCAACGTCCAAGGTTTGGGATTGTCATGTTCTCGACAATGCTTACTCAACTTAATTCACTCTAAACATCATGCAATGGTCCTGATGCAGGAAACCTTGATTGACAACGAGAAATCACAAGATATACTTCTGAGGATTTGTCTAAATTGGGAAGTCTATGGATTGGGCATATCTCGGTGATTAACATCCATGTGGGATCCCAAATTATTATGGCTCGAGACATATAAATCCTCGGTAGACATTATTTTGTCTGGATATTATAGGGGATCTCCCAATCACCTACGCATACTAAACATGTATGCTCCATATTGAAAGCATAAAAAACAATTCTATAATGCGGAATAAACATTTAAAAGAATCGAAAACTTGAATGCCCAATAAACCATACCTCCGGCCATTGATGCTGCTCACACTTCGATCCCAGACTTGCCGAATCAATTCAGTCTCCGCTCTAAGTTGTGCGTTATGCAGAGTCTTGATTTCTCCAAAATTTCCACACTTGGGACGTCTCCTCTTTGACAAGAATATTTGCTTCAATTACTGAGTCAAAACGGGTAATTCCACAGTAAAAGCAATGGGAGGAGTGTACCCTATCACATGAAGGTAAGAGACGGGGAAATACTAAAGGCCGAGGGCTAATATATGTAGTGAAACATGAAAGAGAATATGATCGCGAAACCAGGTAGAATCGCGAGGGATAATATATTAAAACGTGTGGAACTAGGTAGAATCGCTTCAAGAGTGTATTCAAATGATAAGAATGCCAATTGATAGGGAATTCGCTGGCCAGGAAAAATACTACACAAAACTCTCATCCATGTGGCACTTCCAAGCTCTGCTCACTCTAACTTGATGGTGTAAGACTGAAAGGGATTGAGTTAGTAAGCTTGGGGACCAAACATAAGTATTTATAGCCAAACTTCCACCAAGCTTCTGTTGGCTATGTGTCAAGTGTTCCACAAATCATGGTAGAGAACTGCAGAGGGAGTAATGGACCACTCCAGGAGCTCCCAATAAGAAATTAATTAACTGAAGATAGTTTCCATAATTGAAGGAAATAACTACAGTTGGTTTCCGTAATTTAAGAAAATGACTGCAGTTGATTTCCAGATTATCGGCAGCCGTTGGGAGAGGGAGCTTAACATTCTCCCACTTGGTCCATACTTCCAATCTTAATGTCTCATCTTAAAACCCATTGATAATCTGTATTAAGTAATAGATACATGAATCATGGCGATAAGTCCTCTAATGACGAGTATTATCTTCCATGTATTACTATGTATTTATTTCTATTAAAATTTATGTGGCAACAATTTCTTAATGAATAAACCTTATGTTTATTCTTGGTCCTACATAGATGAATTCTCTAAAATCAAATTAAGGTTGACATAAATATGAGGAAAACATCACAATAATTAAGAATTTCATTAAAATAACATTGTCCATACAATGAGAAACTACATAATGGAACCAAGTCCCATATTCATCACATGATCCTTGAATTTAAACGGTGGCATGCCCTTATTCGAAGGATCAGCGATCATCAACTCAGTGCTGACGTGCTCAATGACCACTTTCTTTTCTTTAACATGTTCCATTATAGATAAATACTTAATGTCGACATGTTTACTTCGACTCCCACTTTTGTTGTTTTTAGCCATAAAAACAACAAGTGAATTGTCGCAATACATTCTCAGTGGCTTAGAGATAGAATCCATAATTCTAAGCCCAGAAATGAAACTCTTAAACCATACACCATTTAAAGTAGCCTCAAAATAGGAGATGAACTTAGCTTCCATAGTGGAAGCGTTAGTCAAGGTCTGCTTGGCACTCCTCCATGATACAGCTCCATTGACCATCATAAAAATGTATCCTAATGTTGATTTGCGTGAATCAACACATCCAACAAAGCCAGAATCTGAGTAGCCAATTATTTCCAAATTGTCCATCCGTCTATACGTAAGCATGTAGTTTTTGGTTCCTTGAAGTTACCCCATTACTTTCTTTGTAGCTCTCCAGTGGTTTAAACCTGGATCACTCTGATATCGTCCCAACATTCCCACAACAAATGCAATGTCAAGTCTTGTGCAGACCTGAGCATACATTAGGCTTCCAACAGCAGAAGCATATGGAATGTTCTTCATTTGTTCCCTTTCAAAGTCATTCTTCAGGCATTGGTTCAAATTGAACCTATCACCCTTCACAATGGGAGCTACACTTGATGAACAATCTTTCATCCGAAATCTCTATAAAATTTTATTAATATAGTGTCCTGAGACAAACCCAAAATGCCTCGAAATCTGTCTCTATGGATCTTAACGCTAATGACATAAGATACCTCACCCATATCCTTCATATCGAAATTTTTAGAGAGGAATTGTTTCACCTCATGTAGCAAACCCTTATCATTGTTTGCTAGCAAAATGTCATCCACATATAAAACAAGAAAATAGATTTTACTCCCACTGACTTTCAGGTATATACATTGATCCATAATGTTTTCTACAAAACCGAATGAAGAAATTGCATTATGGAATTTCAAATACCATTGGTGAGATGCTTGTTTTAAACCATATAATGATTTCTTGAGCTTGCAAACCAATTTCTTACCATCACTAGAGGGGAATCCTTTAGGTTGTTTCATGTAAACCTCCTCCTCTAGATCTCCATTGAGAAATTCCGTTTTCACATCCATTTGTTGAAATTCCAAGTCAAAACGGGCTACTAATGCCATAATAACGCGCAATGAATCTTTCTTAGATACAAGAGAGAAAGTCTTCGTGTAGTTGATTCTTTGTTTTTGAGTGAATCCCTTAGCAACAAGTCTTGTCTTGTATCTCTCAATGTTGCCCAATGAGTCTTTCTTAGTCTTAAAGACCCATTTACATCCAATGGATTTTGCACCATTAAGCAACTCAACAAGATCCCAAAATTCATTACTCTTTATAGAATTCATCTCTTCCTTCATGGCATCGTACCATAATTATGATTCTTTGCAACTCATGGCTTGTCAAAAGGACTCTGGATCATTTTCGGCTCCAATGTTGTAGTCTGATTCTTGCAGATACACAACATAATCATCAAGAATTGCTGATCTCTTTGGTCTAGTAGATCTTCTTAATGTTGTACCATCATCTTCCCGAGAAGTATGTGGTTCAACTCGTTGTTCAAAAGTTCTTGGCAACTCTTGAACTACCTGATCTACTAGAATGTCGTCAGCAGCTTGTGGAACTTGAACAATTGGTTGTTCAACACTAGTTTGTACTTGAGGGGTGCTGTGAACAATAATCAATCTATCACTTGAGGTGGAAGGTTGAGATTTTGAATGATCCTTCTTAGAAACTATGTTCCTGGTTTGATCGCTCCCACTGATCAAGTCATTTTCAAGAAACTTTGCATTTCTTTATTCCACAATCCTAGTGCTATGAGATGGAAAATAAAATATGTAACCTTGAGACCTTTCAGCATATCCAATGAAATACCCACTAATGGTCCTTGGGTCCAGCGTCTTCTCTTGTGGATTATATATTCTTACTTCAAACAAGCATCCCCAAAAGCGCATATGTTGCAAACTCGGTTTCCAACCTTTCCATAATTCAAATGGCGTTTTAGGAATAGCCTTGGTTGGAACTCGGTTTAATATATACATTGTTGTCTTAAGTGCTTCAGTCCACAAGGATTTAGGAAGATTGGAGCTACTAAGCATACTCTGCACCATGTCCAATAATGTTCGGTTTCTTCTTTCTGCTACACCATTCTGGTCGGGTGAACCAGGCATGGTGTATTAGGCAACAATCCCATGCTCTTGAAGGAATTTTTCAAATGGCCCAGGTGCTTGTCCATCTTCTGTGTATCTACCATAATATTATCCACCTCTATCTAACCTCACGATCTTAATTTGCTTGCCACATTGTTTCTCTACTTCAGCCTTAAAGATCTTAAAGGCATCCAATGCTTCGTTCTTTTTATGAAGCATGTAAAGATACATATATCGTGAGTAATCATCTATAAAAGAGATGGAGTATATCTGACCATGTGAGTCCATGTCCGGACTACATATATTAGTATGTATGATCTCTAATATGTCTGAACTCCTATTGGCACCTTTCTTTGACTTGTTGGTCTGCTTTCCGTTTATGCGGTCCACACAAGTCTCAAAATCAGTAAAATCCAGAGTATTAAGTACCCCTTCATTTACCAATCGTTTAATTCTTTCTATGGAGATATGACCTAATCTCTGATGCCATAATTTAGAGGAATATTCATTAATAACACATCTTTTAGTGCCAGTGTGAACATGCATTGAATCATAAGTGACATTGTTTTGTAAATTAATACAGTAAATACCATTAGACAAAATACCATTCCCAACACAATTAGATTTATAATATAAACTGAAAGATATTTATGAAAAGTTGAAGGAATATCCAAAATGTACAAGTCTTGAAACTGAAACCAAGTTTCTAGAAAAACTTGGAACATAAAAGGTCTTTTCTAATTCTAAAACAAAGCCACTACTTAAAGTTAAATAGCATGTTCCTATAGCTTCCACATGCAAGCCCATCTTGTTTCCTGATAAGATGCTTTGCTCACTTCCCACTAGCTTCCTTAGGTTTTGCAAACCCTGCAAGGAATTTGAAATGTGAAATGTTGATCTAGAATCAATCCACTAGGTGTTAAAATTGATATTATCCATATTAGATTCATAACAAACAAACGACATTAAATTACCTTTGTCTGCAATCCATTTCAGAAATTTGGCGCATTCCTTCTTCATGTGTCCCTTCTTTTTACAGAAGAAACACTTGGAATCCTTCTTGATATCGGCTTGGGGAGGTACTTTACCTTTCCCTTTCTTATTGGTTTGAGATTTGACCTTTCCACGCATTGCTAGCATTGCACTTTCTTCCAGTTCCATCGCCAGTCTCTCTTCCTCTTGAACACACATGGTCATCAGTTCATTAATTGACCATTTATCCTTATGTGTGTTGTATGAGATTTTGAAGGGTCCGTATTGGTGCGCAAGGGTGTTCAGAATGTAGTGCACCAGGAAGGATTCTGATATTTCAACCTTGAGTTTCTTCAATTGAGCCACAGTGTCCCTCATTTGCATGATGTGCTCAAGCACACCTTTCACATTGGTGAGCCTTAGTGATGAGAACTTCATGATTAGGGCGCTTGCTAGTGCCTTGTCTGAAGTGACGAATTGATCATCAATGGCTTTCAGCAAGTCTCGGACCTTTTTGTGCTGATAAATGGAACCACGAATACCAGCTGAAATTTTAGTCTTAATGAACATCATGCTTAGGCGATTAGATCGCTCCCATCGTTCATAAAGCATGATGTCCGCTGTAGTGCTGGTATTAGTCAGTGCCGATGGTTCATCTTTCCTAATGTCTATGTCCATCCACCCCAAATGAAGGAGAACTCTCTCCTTCCAGACCTTATAGTTATCTCCCTTAAGTTCAGGGATATCACAATGAATTTTAGAGAAATTCGCAGGTTGTACAACTGCATAAAATTAAAGATCACATGCTTATGTTAAATTTGAGGCCTAAATAAAATTTCATGCTTTACCAATGTAAATCATGCTTAAAATTGAATCTAATGACATAAAAATTGTTTGTGGACTAAATTTTCAATTCAAGCAGATTCAATTATTCTCTATGATAGAATTTATCAAATTATTCACTTATAATTCTAAAGGGTATATTATGATTATAATTCGATATAAATTCTATCTTAGATTTGAACTTTATGATAAAACTATTAATCATAATTCTTGTGGGTTAATTTATGAATATTATCCTAATTAATTATATTAAATATAATAAAAATTTCATGTGTGATAACTTTATTATATTTAGTATAATTAATTACAAATTAATGTCTAAATATTTTTTTATGTGATCCTAATCAATCATAATATATAATATTATTTAATTAGAGATGTTGTGGCTATTCTCTAATCAATTAAAATTTATATGGATCACTAGACATTATTTCTTTTTTATGCATGAAAATTAACTTGATATGAGAATAATTATAAATTGCATAAATAAAATTAAAATATTAATGCATAACATTCAATGGCAGGTCTCATATATTCATCCAAAATAGCATGTATTAATTAGAGCAGAAATAATCAATTCATGCAAATTAAATACGAGCATAATTAATAAATTTTGCACAACAATTATACAGATTGCATATAATTAAACCAAATAAATATTATAAACATAAAATTGTGCAAAAATTAGATATATTCCAAATAAATGCCTTAATTTAGAAAATTCTCAAATATGACATAAAGCCAAACAAAACATGTCTATAAACACTAAGGCAGAGATAAAATGCTCTGATACCAAATGAAAGCATAAAAAACGATTCTATAATGCGGAATAAACACTTTAAAGAATCGAAAACTTGAATGCCCAATAAATCATACCTTCAGCCATTGATGCTGCTCACACTTCGATCCCAGACTTGCCGAATCAATTCAGCGTCTGCTCTGAGCTGTGCGTTATGCAGAGTCTTGATTTCTCCAAAATCCCCACACTTGGAATGTCTCCTCTTTGACGAGAATATTTGCTTCAATTACTGAGTCAAAATAGGAAATTCCATAGTAAAAACAATGGGAGGAGCGTACCCTATAACATGAAGGTAAGAGACAGGGAAATCCTAAAGGCCGAGGACTAATATATGTAGTGAAATTTGAAAGAGAATATGATCGCGAAACCAGGTAGAATCGCGAGGGATAATATATTAAAATGCGTGGAACTAGGTAGAATCGCTTCAAGAGCATATTCAAACAATAAGAATGCCAATTGACAGTGAATTCACTGGCCAGGAAAAATACTACACAAATCTCTCATCTGTGTGGCACTTCCAAGCTCTGCTCACTCTAACTTGATGGTGTAAGACTAAAGGGGATTGAGTTAGTGAGCTTGGGGACCAAATAAAAGTATTTATAGCCAAGCTTCCATCAAGCTTCTGTTGGCTATGTGTTAAGTGTTCCATAGATCATGGTAGAGAACTGTAGAGGGAGTAATGGACCACTCCAGGAGCTCCCAACAAGAAATTAATTAACTGAAGATAGTTTCCGTAATTGAAGGAAATAACTGCAGTTGGTTTCCGTAATTTAAGTCTATGACTACAGTTGTTTTCTAGATTATTAATAGTCGTTGGGAGAGGGAGCTTAACGCATATGACAATAGGAAAGTTTTTTAGCACAATCTAGAGGCCTGTGGGTTATTAGACATCCACTCACTCATTATTGCGGAGGTTTTGAACATTACATTGAGTATTGAAAAGATTTTGGGAGAAAAATGCAGATCAGATCCATTAGCGGGTTTCTTCAACGAACTATTCTCATGCAAAATGTTGAAGCATATTGTCCCCTACCCATTAGCCTCGATATGGAGAAATAGGTGTACTGGTGTTGATGGCATAGCAAAGAGGCTTGATAGGGTTCTTGTCCACATATCTTTGTACATGAGACTTAAAAACTTGTCTTCTACGTCCTCATATGTAGGGATCTCAGACCATGATGTAATCTTCTTAGAATGGAATGGTGTGCATGAGGTTAGTGTGCTACCTTTAAAATTCAATCATTTGTGGCTCCAAGAGGAGTTAGCTTATCTGATTCAAGAGTCTTGGTTGCAACCACCCATAGTAGAACACTCCATAAAGATGGATAAGGTTTCACATAATCTTAGGCGTCTGAAGGCAAAGGTCAAATCATTGATTTCCAAGCATAAAAAGCAGCTTATACAAGAGCCTGCCAACATCGAAAATGGAATAGTAGATTTGATGGACCCCTCACTCCCTAACTTGTTTTCTGAACAAATTAAGAAGACTATTTTGGATCTCTTTGTTCTGAAGAACAAAATATTGAAACTCCAGGAAGATGAATGGACACTTAAAAGTAGATTGGCATGGGTACAAGGAGGCGATAAGAACACCATATACTTCCATAGGGCTACATCTAAAAGGAAAAGTAAGAATTCTAAATGTTTTAAGTTTAGCGCTTTTTACGTTAGTTTCACCTTCATAGCTTTGAACAAGCTTATCCCATATTGCCTTTGCAGTGTTTAACTTCATGAATTCCGTGAACTCAGACTCAGCTAGACTTCTAAAGATAACATTTATAACCTTTTTTTTTTATCTCATACTATTTCTTCCTTGCATTATTTGTGGGAAGGGATCTTGGATATTGATATCCACCTCCAAAAATTGCCCATACATAAGCTCTTAGTGCCTACAAATATGCTCTCATTCTGACTTTCCAAAATACAAAATTAGTTCCATTAAAAAAAGGTGGTATGACTGAAAATAATCCTTCTTGGCTACTCATATTGATGGATCTCCCTTTAAGCGATCAAGCTTCTTTTGAGGGCCCTGTTCTGATACCAATTGCTTGGAAAAATACTAAGCGGGGGAGGGTGAATCCGTATTTTTAACTCACTTTAACTTTTCATTTTCTTATTCTGAAGTATGTGCACTATTGTTCTTTATGAAACCATCATATGTACGTGACTTCAATGAAAGCAAAAAACTTATATCCAATTAACCAGTTCTTCATAAGTTCCATAAGATCTTTATCTTTAACCAATGCATTATTAATTTCATCAGATATATAATATGCAGTAAAGAGCAAACAAACCATCACACATAAGCAACACAACAACACATGAGAACAATAATATTTTCAGGTGGAAACCCAATGTGGGAGAAAACCATTGTTGTTGTCGTCTTTGTCTTCTTTCTTATTATATAAATAAAATATTCTTACCATCTTGTACTGGCACAAACTCTTACCAACATGTAGGCACCCACCTGCAGGAGGCTGTACCTCCACCCATTGTCCAACACCCACTAGAAGGGAGCTCCAACCCCTTGATCTAGTTTATCAGATCCTACTGTAAGGGAGCACTTACCCCCTGAAAAAAATTACCAATTACCACTAGAAGGAAGCTCCAACTCCCTCACTCAAGGCTCCAACTCCAACACCTTTTCTGGACCACATTTCATAATATTTCATACTAGATCCACTGGCTCAAAACATCAAAACCTGTAGGCCACCTTTCATCATATTTTCATACTGGACCCACACCCTTCATTATGCTCAATACGAAACTGAATACTGAAACTAAAATACAATCATAGAACTAACTGAATCACTGTATCATTAGCAAACCAATCACTGAACTGAACCTCAACCAACTATTGCAACCAGATCAAACCAATCCATAACAAATATAAACCATCATACCCAGATCATACCAACCACACATAGATAAGCCATACACTATTAAACATCACAAAAACAAAGTGTTGTCACTACAAACCCTAATCAGATTTACTTCAATATGTATACACCATTATTCTGAAGAATACCCGCATATATATGCACTTCGTCTATATTACACCTGTGTATGTATCTCAAATCATTGATTACTACATGAATCACTACAACATTGAATTAACCACTGAGCCATTTAGAGATCATTGAACCAATCACATATCACTAAACCAATCACAGATCACCATATTGTAGCATCATTATCAATCAATATATCATTCCATATTTAACCTAATCAACATTGTCAGACACAGATCATCAAGATATAGACATCATTAACAGACAACAAAAAACAGAGCATAACTCATCAAATGTTATCATCAAGGCACACTGCAAACCCTCGAACATATACACGACATCCATGAAGCATATCAATGTATGTACATGACTACCATGCATAACAGCCATGTATAAATCTCAACATACTAAAGATCATGTCTCAAAATATATACACGACCCTAAAAAGATAGATCCACATATGTACGCAACCATCCAAAGACAAACTTGCGTACATATCTAAAATCTTTCGTTGCAAACATAATGTCGCTCTCTACATCCTTTACCGTCAAAACTATAGATTTATGAATAATTCATTTAGATCACAACATCATTATAACCACAAATCTATCATTGTTAGTTACTTAGACATTTAAATCAATCAATCATATATGTCAACATACTTCATATCTTTCAAATCTGAGTCTTCTCCTTTCTCCTTGGTGCACACCTATTTTAGATCAGATCATATATGAATAACCCATTACTTGCACACCTAACACCTTGATATCCATATCCGTATATAGTTTTAGCCTTAGCCAATAACTTAGGTAAATCCCTTGGTAATTTTGTTAGTATTCTTTGACAGGATCAAATAATCGTTGATGCTCCAATTACTATGGTCCAATACCATGGTAATGATCCCTGGTATCCAAAATTCCATGGTTTGAATTCTGTATGTGACTTTCATTCATAGGAACTATGTATGTACGTCTCACTTCTTCATAGGAACTGTGTATACTTTCTCAATCTTTTACTTTTGTCATCCAACTATCGCTAAGTTGTCATTCCTCTGTCCATGTCCTCTGTAGTATCTGTACCAAATTGCATGATATCATATTATTACAATGTTGACATCAAGTTATTTGTACCAAACTGCATGAGATCATATTATCACAATGTTGACATCAAGTACATCTTTATAAATTAGGTTGCCATTAAGGACAACACATTAGCCATAATGCCAACAATATGGTAGGTAACTCCTTGGATGTAGGAAATGGAGCCTTGGCTAAGGGTGTTGCATTAGGAAGGTTTTTAGGTTTATGGTGGAGATCAGAGTGGAATTTCCTTTTAATTTAGGATGAAAAGTAAACATTGGTCGTAAGGGCTTTGGTGAGGTGGGATTTTTCATTGGAAATTGATTAAGGGAAAGAAATGTGATTGACACGAGTAATAAGGGCCTTAATAACATCAGATTTTTGAGCTAGATGATGGTATGAGTTAACATGGAGGTACCTACCATTATGAGTCTTCTTCTGATAAACTTGAGGGTTAAGAGAACCATTAGGGAGGTGTGATACAAGAAAATCAAGAAATAGGTGGTAATGGTTAGCTTCAAGTTCCATTTTGACCTAGATGTGGGGAGAGATGGGTGAGGAAGGAATGGAGTTTTGACATACCATGGGACCAAATAACAAAGGTATCATCGATGAACCACTTCCAAAACTTTGGTTTCAAGTCGAAGTTGTTAATGACTAAGGTTTCAAATTGATGCATAAAAATGTTGGCAACAATAAGCGAAAGGGAGGAACCCATGGCATTGCCCTTAGTTTGCTCATAGTAGACTCCATTTAAGGAGAAAAAGGTGGCGTTCATAAATGTTTTGATAAGGCTCAAGATTTTAGAGTCAACAGATTTTGAAATGAGGTTAATGGCTTCATGGAGATGGATATTGGTTAATAGGGAAATGGCATCAAAGCTAAACATGATGTGGTTTTTGTTAAGTTTAAGGATTTTTACTTTCTCAGTGAAATCAACTGAGTCTTTAATGAAGGAGGAGGAGTGGCCTTAGAAGAGACAAAGATTTTGGGCAAGGAATCAAGAGAGGGCATGGGTAGGACCACCAATAACGTTCATAATAAGTCTAAGGGGAATATCCTTCTTATGGATTTTAGGTTGACCATAGATCCTGGGAGTGACGGAGTTAAGGGAAATGTGAAGCCTTTCAATAGAGGGGTCCAGAGAGGAGGATTTAATGGCTTGAGTGACCTTGTTAGTCACTAATATGATGGGGTTCTTGGTTAAGGGTTTCAGAATGAAGAAGAAGAAAGGAGCTCAAGTAACTTACAATGGTAATCAGAGGAATTCATAACAACATATGCGTTTCCTTTATCAGCTTTTAATATGAGGATATTAGGGTTGGAATTAAGTCAACGAAGGCTTATAAATTCCTCTTTTGTCATATTAGGTTTGGGGAGATTGGATCTCCAGAGAATGCGACCACATTATTGACGAAGCTCTTCTGCCATATTGGAGGCAAGGTGCTCGGAAATGGATTAATCAAACAAATAATATCTTCAAAGAGGATATTGTGAGGAACAATAGCATACTTGAAGCCTTTTTGTAAAAAGCTTAAGGAGAAACTATAAAACTTAATAAAGGACATATGCCTATTTTGATTTTTCTTTTGTTTAAAGTTGTTTTTAATTTTTTACACAACATTTTTTTTATTTTGTTATTTTTACTTAAAATTTTATGTGAATTGTTATTTTTAGGAAAAAAAAACTTTAAATATTTTCATCTTTATACATAAAATCCAGAAAAAAAAAAAAAAAAAAAAAAAAAAAAAAAAAAAAAAAAAAAAAATAAAATAAAATAAAAAAAATAAATAATAATAAATAAATATTCATATATTTGTTATTTTTTCAACTTTTTTTTGTTCATTTTTTCATAAAATCCCTTTATTTGACATGTCATTTTTAGCAAAAAGTCCTGAAATGTGTATTTTTTATAATTATATCTATATGCCAAATGTGTAATTTTTGATCAAGTGTTTAAAATTACTATTTATTTAGTGGCAAATATTTTTCATAAAATTCATTTACTTGACATGTCATTTTTAACAAAATAGTCCTTAAATGTGTATTTTTTATAATTATATCTATATGCCAAATGTGTGTTTTTTTATCAAGTTTTTAAAATTACTTATTTAGTGACAATTATTTTATGTGTATAGAAGTATTAATTAATGATACATAAATGTATAAAAAAATCCTATATTCAAAATGTTAATTTTATTATTTTTTATTAAACAAAAAAACATTGCAAAGAAAAATAAAAAACACAAACTTGAAAAACACTTAAAAACAAACATCTCAAGAAGAAGAAGACGAAAACATAAAGAGTTGTTAAATTACTCACATAATAAAATAAAATTTAAAAAAAATGCAGAAAATTTAAAGTGTCAAAAATATGTCCCCAAAAAGATTGATGTTGCATTAACGCTTTTTAAAATCAACATGAGAATCACCAACATTTAAAAAAAGGTCCATAATTTATACATAAGAAAATTTAAAGTGTCTGGAATATGCCCACCAAAAAAAAGGTCGATGTTGCATTAATACTTTTCAAAATTGATATGAAAATAACCAACATTTGAAAAAACGTCCATATTTAATACATAATAAAATTTAAAATGTCAAAAATATGATTGTAAAAAAAGAAGTTGATGTTACATTAACACTTTTCAAAAATCAACATGAAAATCATGATTTGATGCAAATTTTCATAATTATTATGGGACATCATATAAGAATTGAGTTGAGTTTTAGGGGTACCAAGAGGAGGGGTGCTATATGGCCCCGAGGAAGTTAAAGTTGTAAAGTGTTCATGAGATTTGGATGCATGACAAACGATGAAGCTGAAACTTATGCCTTCTACTATGAGATTCAATTTTCTAAAGAAAACCATGTGGCTTCTCTCAGTGCTTTGGCAAAATCTCCCCTTATTCAACATTTGGTGAAGGGCTCCTCTTTGATGGACAAAACACTAGCAAGTATTACTAAAAGAATTAGGAAAGTGGCATAAGTTTTTTCTTCAATAGCATATTGCCATGTTCTTGGCGATCTCAATCAAGATGTGAAATTATGTGTGTGAAGGGTGTAAATTAAGATTGAGAGATTACAAAATCAATAGCCTAATTATGCCATTTCCTATTCTAATTGGATTGGCGTTGTACAATTATGAAGGATTGCATTAGCAATTAATTATAGTATGACATGTAAATTTTATTTTTTGGTGTATCAGGTTTGTAAGGTATATACCTGCAAAACCTCATTTTGTTGTTGTTTTGTTTGGAGTCTTAATTTTTTTTGTAGTTTTATTTGATAAGAAAGCTTAATTTTCTTTATTGAAGATATAACTATGTACTACCTAATATATTTGGTGTGAAGACTTGTATATAAATACAAAAATCTCATTTTAATTAAAAAAAAATTAATTTCTCCTTGAAATTTAAATAACCTTTTATAGGTTTATTTTATATATTTAAAAGCCATTTTTAAAAAATGTAAATTATAAAAAATGATAATTCATAATCAAATTTCATGATATATAATTATTAATAAAAGATTAAAATATGTTACATTGTTTTTATTTGTTAGGGTAAAATATTATTATATGTAAAAATATAAGGTAATTATATAATTATATAATAACAATTATTGTACATAAATATATATATATATTATAGAGAGAATAAGTAAATAATGCAAAGAGTAAAAATAAAACCTTTTACAAACTATTAATAAATAATTTAAAGAGCATGATTTTTTTAAATAACTATAATAAATCAACTCATATTTACAAATACAAATCTATAATGATTATTTTCAATATCAATTGAAAAGTAGATTATAATAGATATTATCGCTTTATAAAGAAAATATATCATACATTAAAAATTTAAATTCAATTTTACATATTTGTAGTGAGAGTTTAATTCTATCCTTCCAATATTGGTCAAAGTATGTATATAAATAATTATGACTATAGGAGTGTTTATTTTGCAATAGGTTTTCAAATTTGTATTACGTTAATAAGTTATTTATTTCGAAATAGCAGTGGGGATTAAAAATGGTTTTTATTTTTTAATCTAATAAAACTATGTCATGTTCATACATGTCAAATTAAGATTTTAGATTTTTATTTATGGAATTGAATTTTTATTATTTTTATTGTTTTTTTTAATATTTATTTTATTATATGTTTTTTAAATGTATATATGGTTAAATCATATACCATTTTTTATTTAATATTAATGATAATAATTTAAAGAAATTTATAATTTAATTGATTTTTATGATTTTTTAAAGTTTTTGGTAATGTGAGAAATATCATGAAATAAGCTTCTTATTAATACTTACCACTCATTTGACTACACCATTATGAGAGAGATGTGTAATTTCTTCCATGTTCAATCCTGATTGACATGAGTCCTCTTTAAAATAAAAATAAAATATTCTCTAAAAAAACAATGTTGACTATAATAATTATTTATGACCTTTTCTTTCTCGGTTTTACCCACCCTTATTTCTACTAATTTTTCCTCCAATGGTTAATTAACCCTAATCCTCTTCAAATTAATTGGTCTTGCTCTCTCTTCACCATGAATTTTCAAGATTAAGGTCAAGATACGTTAATTGTTCACCCTAAATATCTCCATAGTTTTTCCAAAAAAATTATCTCCGACATGAATTTGAATTTTGGAAATCTACCTTCTATATTAGTCATATTTTCACAAGTAGTAAACTAATTAGGTTTTAAATCTAACTTTTCATTTTTACAAATTTATCTTTGAAAGTTTAAACAAATAACAAATGCTAATTTGGAACTGTCAAAACAACCCACCCAAAAAGAATTCACACCTCTAAATATAGAAACATACACAAAGTGTAAATCCCTTTGAATCATCAAATCATTTTACAGTCTCCACAAGCAATTTAAAGGAAACCTTTACAAAGAAGTAATAACGAAAAAAAACATGAAAGATTAAGAGGGGCATTTGTACTATAAAGCATACTAATTTGTAAACTATACCAGTTTATACATTTTATAACCACATTCAAGGAAATGCAAAATGCTCCAGCACCATTGCCTTGTACTATAACCCAAAAGATTATGGCTTCATAGTCATTTAAGTGTGTTCTAATCACCTTCCAAAGTTGTTCTTGAAGGGGGAGGTGTATATAACGTGAGTACTTTTGAACACATTGAAATTAGGCTTGGCATTTTTATATTGTTAATTGGATCTCTACAACATATAGGTATAATGTAAGTATGTAAACAATTAAAAATTTAGGTTTAATTGAAAAAAGAAGAAGTTAAAAGTGATATGGTGAATGAGTGCAAACATTTAAATGTTGGCTCAATTAATAATAAAAAGTTAAAGCAATTAAAAATAGTAAAATTCAATTTGTTATATTTTGATTTAGTTATTAACTTGTGAATAGGTTTTGTTAAAATACTATGGGCGAATACCATGGCTTATTAATACCACATGCTCAAAAACCATAACTTATTTCACAACCAAAATATTTTATAACAATATGACAAGATTCTTAACCATGGATATTCACCCGAACTTTACCGTGGATATTATTAACTAGTAAAAACTAGGCTTTGTTACAATACAATAGACTAATATCATGGCTTATCAATACCACACGCCCAAAAAAACATAACTTATTTCACAATCAAAATATTTTATAACAATATGAAAATATTCTTAACCATGGATATTCACCCCCACTTTACCATGGATATTATTAACTCTATAAATAAGTTTTGTTAAAATACCATGGACCAATACCACTACTTATCAATACCACATGCCCAAAAACCATAACTTATTTCACAATCAAAATATTTTATAACAATATGAAAAGATTCTTAACCATGGATATTCACCCTAGATTTGTCATTCATATTATGAACTTGTGAATAAGCTTTGTTACAATACCATGGGCTAATATCATTGCTTATCAATACCACATGCCAAAAAATCATATCTTATTTCGCAATCAAAATATTTTATAAAAATACCCTTATGGGGGTGCATGCCCAAGAGGACAGTTGGATAGACGATCACTCCCACGTGGAGACATGACTCGAAGCTTAATTCAATGTGGTGGGAGGGAAGGTGAGCCGCCTCCGACATTGTTTCATTAATTCTGCAAGTGTGTGACAGTTGATCCCCTCTGGAATGGTGGTGGTACAACGAGATGGGTATAAGAGATTGGGAAGAAGCCACGACAAAACATTCGAAGATGAAGTCGTTGTTGAAACAAGCTTTGCGACTCCTTTTGTATACCAGTGGGGTCTCGAAATAAAGTTGGTGCATGTCGGCTATGGCATAGACAGGAATCCAAGAGACTCTGACAACCTGGTCAAACCTGGACTGCATGGTGGCGGGTTCCTTTTGGTAAGTTTGCTCGTATTAGCTTTTTTTTGTTCATGGTGTGTTAAACCGTCTAGATTCTCTGTATATTGGTTTTTAAACAAGGCTCGGGTGGTGTGGGTGTTGAACCAGTTTTACCAAGATCAAGTGTTGCACTGGTGGACTGTGCATGGGATTCTTTAGGGGTATTACCAATTTTTAGGCTCAATATTCACATACGCATACTGGGTTTTGGCTTGTTCGTTGTTCTTGAGAATTGTCTCTCCTTTGCTTAAATTTTTAATTTGGAAGGTTACTGTGTTAGTTTTCAGGGTGCCTAATGAACTTTAGCAGGCTGAGGAGCTCTTCCTCCTGGTCGCGGTAAAGAGACGACACCCCAAGGTTTGTTAGTGTGTTGAGATTGCTTGGCATCTTTGGCAGTGGGGGGAATATTGTTTGGGTGGACTCTATGGAGGTTGGGTGTCTGGTGCATGAATGCACAATGGATTGATAGGAATTGGTGGAGTGAAGTCTGGTCAAGGGGGATAAATTGTGAATTTGAAAGTGAACGGCGGTTCAGAAAAGGAAATCTCCATGTTACTCCTCCTGGTGTGGTTACAAGTCGTCTGGTTGAAGGGTCGGTGCACTCCCTAGGAGGTTTGACGTGGTTTCGAGGCGACTGAATTTTAATTGTCTATATTCATGTTTGTTGGTTCTTTGGTGGTGCTGGTGAGGCTGGAGAAAAGATATATATGACTTCGAGGTCCTTGCATTGGGTCAAAGCCTCCCTTGCTATGCCTAGTTATGAGGGAAATGTTCAATCTGGGGGTGTGAAGGCTGGTCGTGGTGTAGAGGGGATAGACATTCTCGTGGGGGTCATGGTCGTGGCGTTGGATCCACCCATCATAGAGACAGGGGTGGTTGTAGGAGCCCTGCTGGGCATGGGAGTCTTCCTCGTCATGCAACCTCTTCTAGGATATCAATGCAATATGTTCAAGCAATGTTGGAAGCTCAGAACAAGAATCGTCGGGAAGAACATGAGGTTGTGATGGCAGCACTCCAGCAACTGCAATACTTCTAATGCCACCTTCATGAGCATGTGGTTATTGTATGACATGGACAAAATCTGTTGTCGGAAAAACTGGACAATTTGGAAGCATGGGTGACTCATCTGGAACAACATGTAGATTACCAGTATCGCCCACCCCCCATTAAGGACAGGGCCTGATAATCCTGTGTCCATCACTTCCGATGAATAGCCATGGTGACTGGAGTGCTAATATTTTACAACCAATTGAGTTTTTTCAATTTAGATACTTTCTTAAACATAACACAATGGGATCAAATTTAAGGGGGAGAGGGAAGGAGATAGTGACAAAGTTGGGGAGAGAGAGAGAGAGGGAGTAACAAGGGAGATATGGAGAGAGGGTGATGGGGAGAGGAGATGGGGGGGGGGAGAGATAGGGAGAGAAGGGCAAGAGAGAGAGAGGGAGACACAAAGATAGAGGGAAGAGAGAATGGGATAGGGAGGGAGATAATGACTGAGTTGGAGGGAAAAGAGAGAGAGAGAGAGAGAAAGGGAGAGAGAGAGGACTCAAGAGAGAGAAGGAGAGAGAGATGGAGTTGGAGGGGGAGAGAGAGGGAAGGAAGAAAAATACATAGAGGGAGAAAGAGGAGAGCGTGGGCGGAGAGAGAGAGAGAGAAGGAGATAAGAGGAAGAGAGAGAGAGAGAGAAAGGGAAGAGATAGAGAGGGAGAGGAAGAGGGAGGGAGAAATAGAGATAGAAATGGAGAGAGAGAGTGTGTATGTTTGGGGGGTGACATAGAAAGAGGGAATAAGAAAAAACTGCATAGATACAAATATAGATATTATACAATATTATATAAGTAGCCTAGAACCATCTTAACTCTAGATCTATCAAGCACCAAGAGGGATCAAATCTCTCGAGGTGCAAACTTTTCCTCAAGTTTTTCACTCAAGAAAGAGGTTTGCACCTCGAGAGATTGGATCTCTCTCAACGCTTGATAGATTTTGAGTTAAGATGGATCTATGTTGGTATTTATTATTGTTATCTCAAAGTTGTATCTAGCTTATGTAATGTATTTTAATTTTGTGGTGTCACTGAGAAAATGAGTAACAATAACTAGTGTTTTTTCTAGTATTAAAACGAGTTGTTACTTTTGCTACTTTATCTTTTACATTTTAGAACCACGTAGACATAACTCAAAGATTCACCTTGATGCTTTGAAATTCTTTCTATCACTTAATGCAATTGGTAACTACAACTTTGGTTGTTTTCCTTGTTATATTTAATTTCCACTTGTCATTACAAGAAAGTTTGGATGTTGTTTCACTTGTGGCTATAGTAAAGTGGATGTTGTTTTTCTATAAAACATATATTTCCTTGAGATGTGTTATAATAACCAAATATTATTCCTTGTAAAAGGCATTAAGATGTGATTAAGAAATAATCCCATATTTATAACACATTTTATTATTTTTTATCAAAAAATTCTCTAAACTCATAATGTTTACCATAATATTTTATATTAGCAAATCTCACTCCAAAAACTATCCCTTCGTAACATTATCTAATAAACATTAAAATTTATCACTCCACCTTTTTTAATTTATACCACATTATAAAATATAATATTATAATTACAATAATAATGTAAAATAAAACATGCTTATTTATTATTATTCTAATACATATATAAAGAATGTTTTAAATTTCGAAAAAGATATTAATGAACTATTTATATTAATGAAACTAATTTGAATGACTAAGTACTTTAATTCATTCTACAAAATCTAGAAAAAAATATTTAAAAATTTTTTGTATTTTTTTATCTATTATAATTTTCATAACATATTATATAAAAGAAAACAAAAAAACTCATATATATATCTAATAATAACAATGGTTCATACATATTATATATCTTTTTATCTTTGGTAAAAGTTTTTATTGGTTTCATTTTATTGTAGGATAAATGGTTATTTGTACTTTTTTGTTAAAAGAAAGTTAATAGGTAAATATTTTGGTCTTTTTCTTTGGAATTTGGTGATATTATTTTTGGTGAAATTCTAATTTTTTGTTGTTTATAATAAATTTTTTGATATATAAATAAATTCAGTACTCTAAAAAAATATCGAAAACACTTAGATTATTTTACAGATTACACAATATAAATATACTATTCTAAAAATATTTTAAACTCAATTTTAAACAAAAATGACTTTAAAAAATCCTAAAAAGCTTTAGAATAATATTTTCAACTTAAAATATACTCTACACTTTTAGAAAAAAAAACAAAAAGAAAACAAACTGAGATTGATAATTCTGATCATAAGATAAATGAGCAGTCCATCAATCTAACTCTCTATGTATATAGTTTCATGTTTCCTTAATTTTAAAATAATTACTTCAAAACCTATATGAATCCCAAAAACTCAAATCAACTTCATATAGTGTTCTCTACTGCTCCATGCATATAGTTTCATGTTTCCTTAATTTTAAACTAATTGCTTCAAAACCTATATGAATCCCAAAAACTCAACTCAACTTAATATAGTGTTCTCTACTACTCTATGTATATAGTTTCATGTTTCCTTAATTTTAAATTGATTGCTTCGAAACCTATATGAATCCCAAATACTCAACTCTTTCTACTATTCTCCTTCGTGATTCCTCTTTGGCAGACTCATCATTTGATTTGACAATCTGCGAGGCCGACTGTGAAAGCAGCTCCAAAGATTGCATTCAATAACTATTTCAATTTTGCAACAGCAGCACAGCCATTGGTTTGATAATCGGGGAGGCCGACTGTGAAAGTAGTTGTTACAAGCTCTCAGCTAAAAGGTGGAGCTTCGGATTTTATGAGTGCACTGGCACAGCAAAAGTTGTTTGAATGGTGAAGTTCTACTAAAACACTAAATCATAAATTTGTCGCTACCCAGTGTGTCTCCTTGTATATACTTCAGTTAGTCCCTGTTTTTGTGGGCATTGCTTAGCATTGTTTCTTTGTCCTTTGGTTTGTTTACTGCACCATTATTCAGTTTACAGGGGAAATAAGACCAATTTTCATAGCTGAAAGCTACATTTAAACTTACTATGAAATCTTCATATTCAGTTTACAGGGGAAATAAGACCAATTTTCATAGCTGAAAGCTACATTTAAACTTACTATGAAATCTTCATATACATATATCATCTTCGGCAACAGATTTTGTTTCCTTGCGTATACAGATTTAAAGATTTACTTTTGTAAGATTTCGTTAAAGGTTATTATTTTTGCAACCAGGGTTCCCTGGGTTTCCATTAACAAAAGCACAGGCGCCCAGTAATGAGAACCAACTAATTTTGTTTGAAAAAATAAAAAAACAAAGATATACAGCAAGGTATACTTTGCGGCAAAGGAAACATTTCAAAGAGAAAAGATTTGAGGTAAAGAAAAATGAATTTTTCAAAGAGAAAAGATTCGAGGTAAAGAAAAATGAATAGGTTGGAAAAAGAAGAATTCAGTAATATGTAATCCAAAAAAATATATAAAAATGTTTTTATTATTTTTTTTTTTCAAGTTTTGGTAGGTTTTTTTATTTTCGAGGTTGAGACTTCATTCTACCACATCTCCATTTGAACTTTATAGTTTAAGGAGGCAGAGGAGTTGCCCGGAAAGTTATGGAAATTCTGGTTATATTTAGAGAAAATCCAGCGAGGTTTTTTGTAAATTCAAGTTATAGTTATTAAACTTCAAAATTTTAGGTGTCCTAGTCGTTTTTGATGGTGCTGAATCCATTTCCATCATCAAAAACACGATTCAAACACTGCCTTTAAAAGATTTTTTGAAAAAAAAATGCCCAGATTCTGACATTTTTGGCCATCCAGACAATTCCTCCACCTTATTAGACTACTCCCATTTAAACTACCACAAACAGAGTTTATTAATAACTTTTTATTAATATAAAGAAATAGTTTTTTCCCTATCCAAAAAAATACAAGCCTGTGACTTTTTATTCTAATTTCCATGTAAACTTACTTAACTTAAGTACCTAATAAATATAGCAATGGGGTTTTCAAAAAAATAATAAATACTAAATAAAAACCCAACTACACCACATGGCTTATTCCTTAAAAAATGAACGATAAAAATATGTAGACAATCTTGACTTTTATTCCGCGTGAATAGTAGAGTGCTGCGACTTTCAAGTTCTTGAACTAGTCCCTGTTTATTTCCTGATATTGTGAGAGTGTAGTCTGATAAGCAATTTTTGGATTCTTTTTGCTGTGTAAGATCACAATATATTGTGTAAATTGGATTTTTTTAATGTAAAAATAGATTTAATGATGTGGGAAAATTTGAGTTATTAGTGTCGTGTAATTTAATAATTAAAATTAAAATTTGGATTTTTTTGTTATGTAAAATCACAATATATTATTGTTTAAATCAGATTTTTTTTAATGTAAAAATGGATTTAATGATTAGGAAAAAATTAAGTTACGAGTATTGAGCTATTTAATAACTAAAACTAAAATTTTCCACATTTTTGAACTAAAACTAAAGTTTTCTACATTTCCGATCAGAGGCAAAATCAACTAAAAAATCTACCCTAAAAAACCCAAAAGTTCCCCTGGTTAAACTATGCTTTGTGATCCTCACTCGATGTGAGATCACAATATATTATTTTATTGTTTAAATTGTTTTTTTTATATAAACATGAATTTTACCAATTGAAAAAACCTTGGGTTGCTAGTATTGTGCAACTTAATGACTTAAACTAAAATATGCCTTGTGAACCTCACTCAATGTCCCTATAGCTGTAGTTTTAGGTGAGATCGTAATATATTATTGTTTAAATTGTTTTTTTAATATAAAAATGAATTTAACAATTTGTGGCTAGTATTGTGACTTAAACTAAAATTTTCCACATTTCTAATCCTAGGCAAAATTAGCTAAGAAAACTGCCTTAAAAGAAACCAAAACACCTTGTTAGACTATGCCTTGTGATCCTCACTCAATGTCCCTACAACTTGAGGGACCAAAACTGCACCCAAAAAGACCAAAAGTTCACCTTGTTAGACTATGCCTTGTGAACCTTTCTCAATGTCCCTGCAGCTTGAGGCACCAAAACTGCACCAGCAAGGTAACATCCTCAAAAAGAAGAAAGAATCCCCGAGGTTTTTCCAATATCTATATTTCAAGGAGGAAAATCCCTTCGACTTTATTCAAATTTCCATAGATGCTCAATGGAGAAAACATAGAAAAGACCATCACCTATGCATTTACTAAAATATACAATATCCATTTAGCTACCTATTTTACATTCAAAGATTCATGTTCGTGCCTCTATGTAACCACACATCACACTTCAACATGAAACTTGTTTTTCACATCAACAGATACTCTCTATTGTTTCCTTATCGCAAGGAAGGACCATAATATTTTCGATTGGAAGAAGTATACTCAAGGTTTTAGATTTCAAACAAATTAATATAATCTATGTAAGTTTTCTGTTATTGTTTAGATTTCTCAATGTTGTTCCACTCAATCAATATATTTAGATTTCTCAATGTTGATGCTGCACTTATCACAAAGACCAAAAACAACATTAATTTTCAGAGAATGAGATCCATACTGCCAAGGCAAAGAACACAGCCAATTGATATGGACAAGTCCATGGCCAAATAATAGATGAATTGAATTTAAACACGACTCACTGAAGGTTATTCAGAACCTAGAGCACATAAAAGGCCAGATAAATTGACATATACAAAGGCCTCGCATATTCATGATACGCCAATAACTAACATGGGCAGAATTTCAGAATTAGATGTCCTGCTTTCCCTAAGTGAGACTGTAAATGAGAGATATTTGAAAATCTAAAAGCACTTGTCAATATCTCATCTTTAGTTGGAATACAAAAAATTTTGTTTTAGATGTCTTCATTTTGGTTATCTATCTGTATTTGAAATAAAAATCATATAAACAAAGGTCCACACATCATGATTCATAAGTTAATAAGCAGATCGTATATTTTATATTGATAAATGCATTGGTAAAATTCAAGACACTTTAGTTGTAGTGCACAACAAACACAATTCAACTCACACAACCAAAATGCAAACATATGGAATTATGTGAGCTTTATCTAATAGTTCAATTATACAACTCCATTTGAAAAGTTTAACAACTCACTAAGAAAATTCTACTCATCGTTTCATGTCAACGCATTGCATTTCACTATCCCTTTGCCATAGCAGTTTGGATTAAGCTATTGCATACGATTGAGGATCCACCATCCTGGGATCGTATCAACATTTTCTCATGTTTATACAGTTGGACCACAAGCTCTCATCTTCACTGAGCACTGGTTTTCTTCATCATATAGGGCATATGGCAGACTCGGAACGCTCTTATATTTGATAATGAGAAACCCAAAATCTAGCGCACTTGGTGCAAGATTATAAATTTTCACCTTGAGTATTGTGCACCTTCAACTCTAACTCCCCTGCACATCCCTCCACCTTGCAACATTTGGGAAAAAATCCCTATAGGTTTCTTTGATGGGTCTTTTTCATTCAATTTATGCGGATGTGGCATGGATATTTTCATAGATGCTACACATTCTTATCTTTTCCACTGGCATGGTGGGAATGGAACCAAAACAGGAGTCGAACTCCTTGTCTTATGGGGAGTTCTTCATTGTGCTAACTGGCTCGGACTTCAAGAGATCAAGATTTTTGGAGACTCCAAAGCTGTCACTGATTGGGCTAATGGGAATGGCTCACTCCACTCTTCGTCTCTTGACAACTCTCCATCTCTTGACAACTGAAAAACCAACATTAAAACATTGATCAAAGTATTCTAATCCATCAACATTGCCCACATTTACAAGAGACAAAATAGGATTGCAGATTGACTATCAAAAGAAAGATGCTCAATGGACCCCAACCGAATATATTATCAATCCTTCCTACATAAATGTCTGCTTGATTCAGGCCATATCGAGCTATAAAGCCCACTGTCTGAACATGAATGTGGTGTTAGGTGCTTGGTATTGAGATATATATATCTCAACCCTTGGATGATAGACTTAATGCATAATCGAGTTGTATGGACGGGAGGGGAAATGTGTCTTCCCATGACAGACCCACAGTTGGCTAAAAGAAAACCAGATTTCCTCTACAAACATATCAAAGATATGAGGTAGAGCATACTCTGTTTTAGAAGGCAAAGGATAAAGAAGTGCAAGGTTGTTGATTTATTCTCTCTTCATAAGGGATATAAACACACATTGAAAATATAGATTCTCTGCTTTATGTAACATAGGGAAAGCCCTGTAGAACACAAATGTATTGAGTAAAATGGGATCCCCACATTTGAGTAACAATGTATTTCTCTTACTTCCAGTAACAGAAACTTTTTTTTTTTTTGTTAAATAAAATGTGAATTCAAGACACTAGTAAAATGGGATCCCCACATTTGAGTAACAATGTATTTCTCTTACTTCCAGTAACAGAAACTTGTTAAATAAAATGTGAATTCAAGACACTGATACTTCCATGGAGTATGGCGACACAGAAACAATGGTACGGTGAGGTTATTGCACTTGATAGCTAACTAATGACAAGCCTTGGTCGACCTAGAATTGGAGTTGATAGTAATGTGAATTAGAAGGGAAAAGAATTGATTTGAAAAATGTAAAACAAGCTCAAATAACAGAGCATTGCATTTAAAAAGATGGTTTCCAGACAGCCTACAACTAACAAGACAAGAAACACATAATAAATCCATTCAATTTCATAAGTGAAAAATTTAAAGCCCTCGAATTGAGTATCATGTAAGAAATCCCAATCTGCAAATTGAAGTTGTTGTAATCCTTTGGGATTTATATATAGTTAGGGATTTAGTTATAAATTAGGTATTTCTAATTATAATTGTTTTAGTTATATTTTTCAAGTATAAATGTAACCTTCATTGAATGAATTAATGCATAGATTCCAACATTTGAATCAATCGAATTCTCTAGACTTCTTATCAGTGGTATCAGAGCCTGGATTGAACTCTATTGAACCAGAACGCCTAGATCCTCCATTGTTGTAAACCAACGAAGAAGATGTGCTTGCTGACCTGAATACTTAACTGTCAGCAACGTTGGTAGAGGCATGACCTAGTAGTGTGAGAAGTAACATTGGTGGAGTCAGCGGCATTGGTAAAGGTGTGCTTGGTGGAGGCTCTACTTTGGTAGTTTTTTTTTTAATATTGGTGGAGACTCTGCTCGTTGTTTTTAATATACAACCATTGGGTTGTTAATAGTTTTTTTAAGACCACCATACAGTGCCTTGGAGCAGACATATCAATGGCTATTGAATCTGTAAGTTCATACAGAAAATATTTAAAAGAAAAAAAAAAAGGAAATTTATGTTGTAATGGTTGAAAGAGAACTTTTTTAAAGAATTTTGTTCCCATAATCATAACAGTTTTTTTTAAGAATTTCGTCATTATCTGCAAAAAAAAAAAAAAAAAAAAAAAAAAAGATGAACTCCTTGGTATCTTTAATTGGGATTGTTCTATTCGGAAAGGAAAATTACGAGGAATGGTTCAGGAAGGCTAAAAATACACTTATTTTTAATGATCTATGAGATGGAATTGTTGGGTGTGGAGCCTGATTATCTTCTGTATTCAAAGGTATCGCCACATTGGACCCTAGTTTGTAATGGGGTGACAAAGTCGCCTGTAAAATATTCGTTGTAGGGGGGATCCAGGGGGGGCGGCTGCAACCTTTGGGAGCCCCCCCTGGCGAGGGGATCGGGGGAAGTGCCCCCAAAGCTAAGAACAGATGTAAAATTGCCTTGAAAAATGTGGTAATTTCATAGTCAATCTGGGTCGTTCATTAGGCGAAGATTTGACGGTAGAAGTTATGTTTAATTTGGGGTTTTTTGCCCTAGAAGGCAACCCCTCGCTATATATGAGGGAATTGTATTGCATCTATATATATCTATATTCTTCGTGAGGAAGAGAGAGGAGATCGAGAGCGAAGAGGGAATTACAACAGATCTATTGTACATTGTATCTCTTCAGTTTGTTGGATAATATAAAAAGAAGGACTGGTTGTTTCTCTGTGGACGTAGCCCAAACTGGGTGAACCACATATATTTGTGTCTCTCTTGTTTTATGCATTTTCTGTGTTTATATTTTTGCAATATTTTATGTGTTCCATTGCTCTATAATATATAATTTTCTAACAGGAATCTGTGAAGGAAAAGAAGGGAATTCACCAGATCAACCCAACGATGAGAAAAATTTAGCAGTATGGAAAAGTAAGGATAAAAAGGCCTATGTCTTAATTTCTACTTCAGTCTCAGAAGAGGTAAGCAGATACATTGCTCAGAATAAAACAACATATGATGCCATAACAAAACTAAAAGAGCTTTATGATTCACATTCTGAATTAGAGATAATTCAACTATTGTTGAAGTTATTTAATTTGGAAATGAAAGATAATGATCCTCTAAAACTTGCTTCTGAAATTAAAGCCATCAATCATGAAATTGAATCTACTGGAGTTAAATTTGATCTGCAACTCATTGCCTTTATAAAAGCTCTTTACCCTTGTTATTCACACTACTTGGAATCTCTCCAAGCTAGTGGGCAGTTGAAAGATTTAGATTTTGATAAATTAGTAGGGAAAATTGCAGAAAGAGAGAAGGCTTTTGGCAAGAAAAAAACATCACATAATTCTAATACTGAAACCCTATGTCTTGCACAAAAGACCAACAACCTCAAGAATAATCTGACAAAAATATTAAGGGTAATAGAGGTCGAGGTAGGAAGAATTATAGAGGTGGGAGGGGAAAAAATATTCAGGGAGATAGATAGCAGAATGATAAACAAAGAAATTTTCCTAATAAAACAACTGTAAAATGCTTTAGATGTGGTAAAATTAGACATACAACTGCAAATTGTAGAATTCCTTGGGAGAAAATTAATGAAAGAAGAGAACAAATTCTTGAAAAGAAAGATCATCTAATTCTAGAAAAAGGGCAGTCTTCTGAGAATGCACATTATATTGTTATTCATTGTAATTTTCATATGGAAGATATATTTAGTACCTCTTTTCCTTCATGGCATGACAATTGGATTTTATACACAGGGGCCACTTGTCATATGACCTTTAGAAGGGATTTGTTTGAACAATTCAATGATAATATTGATGGAGTAGTGTATTTTGTTGAGAAGTCTCAAATCAAACCATCGGGGATTGGTTCTATTCAGTTAAAAATTCTTGGACTTTCTGATTATACTTTGAATGATGTTCTTTACATTCCTCAGTTCCAAAGAAATTTATTATCTATTGTACAAATAAGACAACAGGGACATTCCATCCACATATTTGATGGTAAAGTGGAAATTCGAAGAACAACCGACAATAAAACTGTAATGACTGGTGTAGAAGAAGATAAATTGTTGAAATTGAAAGGTGTGTCGTCTGTTACATTGAACACTAATTATTTGGTTCAAGAAAATGATACTTTGTCATCTTCTTTATTGTGGCATGCACGCTTTGGTCATATTAATTATGAAAGTATTAGAATTATGAGACAGCAAGGGATTAAAGCACTTCCAATAGTTCCCAGAAAATTGACCCCATGTAATGCTTGTATATTGGGAAAGCATCACAAACAATCTTTTCAGAATTCTACTTCTTGAGCTACAAGAAAATTAAGTCTCATACACTTTGATTTATGTGGGCCTATGCCTGTACCAACTGCAAATGGAAATAAATACATACTGACTTTTATTGATGATTATTCAAGGATGTGTTGGGTTTATTTTCTTAAGGAAAAATCACAAATTTTTTATGTGTTTACAAAATTTCATCTCTTGATTACAAATGAAGCTCAACTAAGTACTATAAGAACTGATAATGGAGGAGAATGTATTTCGCATGTCTTTGAAAAATATTTGCAAGAGAATGGCATCAAACACCAGACCACAATACCATATAATCCACAACAAAACGGTGTTGCAGAACAAATGAACAGAACATTGCTTAATATGGTAAGGTCAATGATGTTTTTTAAGAATGTAAAATTGATGTTTTGGGGAGAAGCAGCGCTCTGTGCAACATATATTAGATATCGATGCCCATCCTCTGTCATTAACAACAAAACTCCATATGAAATGTGGTATAATCGTCTTGCTGCTGTTAAACATTTCAGAGTTTTCAATTCTCAATGTTTTGCTTTGATTCCTAAACAACATAGGACTAAGTTGAGTGAATGAAGCAGAAAATGTATTTTTTTAGGGTATTCTATGACTTCTAATGCATATCGATTATATGATGAAGAGAAAAAGAAATTTATTTTGTCAAGAGATGTAATTTTTCTTGAATCTAATAGAGATTCCCTCACTGTTAATAGACAACTTAATCAGATAGAAAAGTTTGTGCCTCAAGAGTTTTATTATGAATAAGATAATATACTTCCACATCCTGAAGGGGGGATACCTATATTAGATCAGTGTGTGGAGTTTCCTTCTCTCAAAACTAAGTATAAAGCTGATGGTTCACTAGACAAACAAAAGGCAAGACTTTTAGCGAAGTGATATGCACAGAAAGAGGGTATTGACTATACAGAGACCTTTGCTCCTACAACTAAATGGGGCACTATTAGATATTTGTTTGCTATTGCAGCTCCGAAAGAATGGAAAATTCATCATATGGATGTCAAAGCTGCTTTTTTAAATGGAGATTTGAAAGAAGATGTTTACATGTTTCAGCCAGAAGGTTTTTCCGTTAAAGGGAAAGAACAAAAGGTTTTCCAACTAATGAAGTCTTTGTATGGATTGAAACAAGCGCCACGAGTATGGTATGAGAAACTAATTGAACATCTTCTAAAGTTAAATTATAAACATTTTGACCTAGATGATGCAACTCTTTTCGTTAAGAAAGTTGAAATATTAGTTGTATATCTAGTTGTATATGTTGATGATTTGATGATCACAGGAAACAATGATGAATATATATCATTTATTAAGAAGGAATTGAAAAAGGTTTTTGATATGACAGATTTAGTTTTACTTCATTATTATCTTGGAATTGAATTTTATCAAAAACCACAACATATTTTCATCTCTCAAAAGAAGTATGTTGGTAAGTTATTGAATAGATATAGTATAATGGATTGTAATCCTGTTGCTACACCAATGGAGTAGAATTTGAAACTTACTTCAGAAGAAGGAAAATCATTTGAAGATTCAACAAAGTATAGGCAACTTGTTGGATGTTTGATTTATTTATCTATTACTCATCCTAATATAACATTTGTTGTAGGAATACTTTCCAGATTTATGCATCATCCTTGTGAGGGGCATTGGGTAGCAGCAAAAAAAGTACTTAAATATTTAAAAGGAACCCAAACTTACGACATCAAATATACCAAAGTTTTAGACTTCCATCTTGCTGGTTATTCAGATTCTAATTTTTTGATGGAGATAAAGAGAATGGAGTCTCTACTTCTAGCTATTTGATGATTCTTGGATCAACAACCATCAGTTGGAGATCACACAAGCAATCTATTCCTGCTGATTCTACCACCGAAGCTGTATGTTGCAGCAGCTCAAGCCACTAAGGAAATCCGTTGTCTTCGAAAAATACTTGAAGATTTGTATGAGAAACAAAAAGCTTCAACCCCTTTATTTGTTGACAACTCTTCTGCAATTCAATTGGCCAAGAATCCAAAGTTTCATGATCGAACCAAACATATCAACACCAAGTATCATTTGATTTGACATCATGTAGAGGCTAAAACAATTCATCTGACACATTGTCCAACATCAGAACAAATTGCAGATATCTTTACTAAAGCATTGGGGTGTGAAAAGTTCGATAAATTTATATCTTTACTTGGTATGTCAGATGTCCCTTCAAATTAAGGGGGGAAATGTTGTAATTTTTTGGGGTTTCTGTATAGTTAGGGAATTAGTTTAGGGATTTAGTTATAAATTAGGTATTTCTAGTTATAACTCTTTCAATTATATTTTTCAAGTACAAATGTAACCTTCATTGAATGAATTAACGCATAGATTCCAGCATTTGAATCAATGGAATTCTCCAGACTTCTTATCAGAAGTATGAATCAAAAAATAGATAAGAGTAAGAATGGAATATTAAACTGAAACACGCAATAAATCCATTCAATTTCATAAGTGAAAAATTGAAAGCCCTCGAATTGAGTATCATGTAAGAAATCCCAATCTACAAATTGAAGTATGAATAACAAAATAGATAGGAGTAAGAATGGAATATTAAACTGTGTTGTTTAATTATTATAAGTTTTGGAGTTTTAGATTGAAATTTAGAGCATTTTTTTAGTTTAAATTTTGATTTTTGTGATTTAAAATCAGTTTTTGATTATTATATATAGATTTAACATTTTGAAAAAGCTCCTGAAACACTTAAAATATAAAGAATTCACAATTTACATTTATAATTCTAACAAATTCTTATCAAATTTTAAATAAGTCAAACTGAAAAATATGTCCTATTTTTTCCGAACTGGAAAATTTATCCAAAATACCTCTAAAAACCACTGCAACATATTAAATTGTTGTAAAAAGGAACTCATTCCAACCATTTATTAGGTTCCACAAATTTTGGAACTTGTAGAAAATATTCGTCTGGTTCTTTTGGGTGAGGTGCACACATCATAACCATTGAACCCACAAATAACATCCAGAATGGATGTGCCTTTTTGAATCCTTGTAATTGTGTGGCTTACATGCTAATATTATTATACTTGTCGTATGTATTTAGTTTTGTCTTGATTTGCATATTAATTTATCTTTGACCAAAAAATTACGCTGTGTATCCATATTTTAACATTACAAATTCATTTTTTGTTATTATTTAAATTTATTTATTTGTAAAATGATTGGTTGAGGTCTTATTATGGGCTCTTTAGCAACTTCAATTTATGTTAATTACTATTTTTTTGTTTTTAAATTTATTTCTTTTTTATTTAACTTTTTTATTTTGATTTTTTTTTCATTTCTTCTCTTATTCCAATTTTCATGGATTATAGGTTTTTCTCCATTTATTCAATTTAAAATAATTTATTATTATATAAAATATATTTTAATAAATCTATAATAACTATATATATATATATATATATATATATATATATATATATATATATTAAATGTATTATGTTATTTAATATAAATAATATTGGTTAATCATATTTCTTAATTTTTGGTGATGGCATTACACAATACAACATTTTATTAGTGGTTTTATTTTTGTGATGAATTTTTTGTCTTTATTATTTTTTTAGTTTAATTAAACTATATTTAAGCTAAGTGGTAGGTACTAGCTATTGTATAGCCCTTGTTAATATTCATCTTTTCATTTTGATCCGTTGTCAATGGTTTTGATCCGTTGTCAATGGCTTATGACGACGAGGAGTCCAAGGCATTGTCAAAAAACATCTAAGCCCAGGGTTTAGTGAGTTTTTTTTAATTGATTTGGCCAAAGTTAAAATGTATTCATTGATGTGTATTATAAAAAGGAGGAAAGCTATTAAAAAGGGAATTATATTATTTGGTCAAAAAAGTATAATGACATAAATGATAAATTTGTATGTATTTATGTAATTTGGATTATAGAGTTAATAATTAGTTGTTTTATATTTAGTGAAACTTGGTATTTTCTTTTAAGCAAGTACATTTACATTATATTAACATGACAAAAAAATAAATAGTTTACATCCATGAGAACTGCTTTTGCCTTTGTGCGAAGAAACATTTACATTATATTAACATGACAAAAAAATAAATAGTTTACATCCATGAGAACTGCTTCTGCCTTTGTGCGAAGAAACCATAGAGAAAAGTCAAAAATCTTTGCCTTGGGAAGGGGAAACTAGAGCCCAATTTGTTGAAAAGGTTGACTTTTTCACATGGCCTGACAATAATCAAAATTTAAAACAAGAAGCCTAGCGGCTTATGTTGCATATATGTGAACAAAAATTGGTGAGGAACTAAAAACACAATAATGAGCCTAGTGACTCTACGTCGAATGCTTACGAACCAAAATAAAATTGCAATTGTGTGATAGTCATCAATGAACCAAGCCAGACTAAAGTTTACCAACTTGGAACCACCTTGAAGTTGAGTGTTGTTAAGGGCCTACACAATGTCAGAGTTCGTGTTAGTTTCCTCCAAGATGTAACAACCATAGGGACTGGGAAGGGGAGGTGAAGGGAGGGAAGCGTTAACAACCGAAGGGACGGCTTTTTAACATTACAAATTCATTTTTTGTTATTATTTAAATTTATTTATTTGTAAAATGATTGGTTGAGGTCTTATTATGGGCTCTTTAGCAACTTCAATTTATGTTAATTACTATTTTTTTGTTTTTAAATTTATTTCTTTTTTATTTAACTTTTTTATTTTGATTTTTTTTTCATTTCTTCTCTTATTCCAATTTTCATGGATTATAGGTTTTTCTCCATTTATTCATTTAAAATTTAATTATTATTATATTATATATTTTTAATAAACTATATATTATATATATATATTATATATCTATATATATATATTATATATATATATATATATAATATATATAAGTGTATTTATGTTAATATAAATAATATTGGTTAATCATATTTCTTAATTTTTGGTGATGGCATTACACAATACAACATTTTATTAGTGGTTTTATTTTTGTGATGAATTTTTTGTCTTTATTATTTTTTTAGTTTAATTAAACTATATTTAAGCTAAGTGGTAGGTACTAGCTATTATATAGCCCTTGTTAATATTCATCTTTTCATTTTGATCCGTTGTCAATGGTTTTGATCCGTTGTCAATGGCTTATGACGACGAGGAGTCCAAGGCATTGTCAAAAAACATCTAAGCCCAGGGTTTAGTGAGTTTTTTTTAATTGATTTGGCCAAAGTTAAAATGTATTCATTGATGTGTATTATAAAAAGGAGGAAAACTATTAAAAGGGGAATTATATTATTTGGTCAAAAAGTATAATGACATAAATGATAAATTTGTTTGTATTTATGTAATTTGGATTATAGAGTTAATAATTAGTTGTTTTATATTTAGTGAAACTTGGTATTTTCTTTTAAGCAAGTACATTTACATTATATTAACATGACAAAAAAATAAATAGTTTACATCCATGAGAACTGCTTCTGCCTTTGTGCGAAGAAACATTTACATTATATTAACATGACAAAAAAATAAATAGTTTACATCCATGAAAATTGCTTCTGCCTTTGTGCGAAGAAACCATAGAGAAAAGTCAAAAATCTCTGCCTTGGGAAGGGGAAACTAGAGCCCAATTTGTTGAAAAGGTTGACTTTTTCACATGGCCTGACAATAATCAAAATTTAAAACAAGAAGCCTAGCGGCTTATGTTGCATATATGTGAACAAAAATTGGTGAGGAACTAAAAACACAATAATGAGCCTAGTGACTCTACGTCGAATGCTTACGAACCAAAATAAAATTGCAATTGTGTGATAGTCATCAATGAACCAAGCTAGACTAAAGTTTACCAACTTGGAACCACCTTGAAGTTGAGTGTTGTTAAGGGCCTACACAATGTCAGAGTTCGTGTTAGTTTCCTCCAAGATGTAACAACCATAGGGACTGGGAAGGGGAGGTGAAGGGAGGGAAGCGTCAACAACCGAAGGGACGGGGATATGTGAGGGCGGGGGAGGGGCTATTGGAAATAATAATTTGAAATAATAATGTATACATCAGAAAACATAAAAATATAGCAGTTGTCTATAATGCGACTTTTTGAAAGTCTTTCCGGTAGGTTTTTCCGGTCAAAATCCAGTAGCGATTTATTGAAATCGCAAGTTTGATAGCTAGTTTCTGCACAATGAAAGTGTCCAAGTGGTTTTTCAGGGTGCTGAATCCAAATATGCAGTTAAAAAACCATTTTAACTGCAACAAATCAATATTTAACCTCAATTTCTTCTGCGGATTCCATCACCGGAATCTCCCCCGCCCTCACATATCCCCTGGGTGGTGACGTCGGCCCGCCACCACCAAGGCTTTAAAGGTCGAGGCACGACGTCACCGTTGTACCATATGTTTTCGCGCTCGAGGGTCATTCATTGCATCGTCGTTTTGATGTTCACTCTTTCCATATGGTGTACGTTTTGGATGTTCGCTGGGATGCCATGTAGATCTTTGTTTTTTCTTGAAAGTGATGAAATTTTGGTAGTATTTTGAAAAAAATGGTAAATATTTTTTGAATCTAGGTAAAAATTGTCAATTTTATAATTTTAGGTGGTTTAGAGGTTTTTATGGTGTTAAATTTATTTCTATCATTAAAAAATTAAGTAAAATTTGTCAATTTTATAATTTTAGGTGGTTTAGAGGTTTTTATGGTGTTAAATATATTTCTATCCTTAAAAATATGATTCAAACCATCTGTCTATAAAAAAAAATTGAAATTTCTTTTACTTCTTTTACCCAAATTCCCATTACTTTTAACCGACAATTCCTCTACCTGCATAAGCGACTCCAATAATATTCCCTCTCCCACTTCACCTCACCTTTCTGCACGGCGTACAATTTGGCTATTGCACGTTGTCGAACGCTGTCGTAACTGGCAATAAAAAATACTCCTCGAGTCCAATTATCTTTCTCCTCGACGTCTATGTGGAGCCTGAGAAAAGTTTAACAGTTAAAGTCTGCTGATGCGAATAGAACTCAATAACTGATAGGGTATGAGTAGGAAACATAAACACGAATGAACAAAGTATATGAATAAAGAAATTGCTTCATACCAAGTGCAAGCCATCAGTGAGCAGAATTCAAAGGCGCGGACGGTGAAACACGCATACAGAAAATTACATGTGACGAATTCGCTTTTCTCTATATCATGCAATGCAAACACCGCAAGTGTAGCCTCACCGACATTTCTCCTTAAATGATAGTCGCAAATGAGATGATCAAAAAATGCAAATAGTTAACTCACAACGGATACTTATTTCACAACAGTGCCACTTAATGGCCGATCGTGGTCAATCTTTTACATCTCCTCTCATGGTTAGATGTATATATTCCTTGTAACCAGGGTAGGAATTTGGATTTCTCTTTACCCGTTATACAATTTTTTTTTGATGTTTTTGGGTCTTTATGCTTCTTGTCAAGAAACGTTATATTAAAAATTTTGCCCTTCAAAAGTGAAGTTCTCATAATAAATTAACCCTTCACTAATAAAGTTTTGATTAAAAAATTATCATTCAATAAATAATTATGTTGAAAATTTTCATATATTTATCGTAAGGAAAAAAACAAAATTTGAAAAAACTCAATTGTGGATGGTTGCATTGCTTGTACGGTAAGAAGCCCTTGTTAACAAATTGAATTGATTAAAAAATTACCATAAAATAACATGAAATTAATTTATTTCAATAAAAACAAATATTAGAGAATTCCAAATATTACTGCACTTCTTTATAAGACTGTTGTTTGAGAGGGTAGTAATGACCTTTTGCAAAAAAATGAATAGTAAAAAATACGTTTTAGAACTTTGAAAGCCTATCACAAAAAACGGCTTTTTAAAATTTGTAAACGTGAAATACGGTCAAAATGCCTTGTGACAGGCATTTTGCCCGTCAAATTCTAACCCTGCTTGCAACTATTATTTCATGGCCAGCGGAGTAGAATTGCAAAGTTCAGACTACAATGTAATATTACAAGAAAGTTTTAATGTTAATTGTTTTATGAACTTACTTTCATTTATGTTATATTACGAAAATGAATAAATATTATTGATAATATAAAGGAAATTAAACGCGATATTAATAATTGAAAGAAGTTTTAACATTATGTATAATAATGTTATTTATGTTTATTATTTTATAATATAATTTTAATTTGCTATATATATTAAAAAATTTAAATGAAGTGGAGGATAGATATTGATTTTCTTTCCTTTTATAATGTTCAGATCTAAGAATGGAAAATATATATTTCTTATCCTATAAGAAATTGAAATTGTAATATTAGTTTTTGATGTGTTTCAAATATGAGTTATGATCATATAAGATACATTATTTTTATGTGTATCTAGTTAATATTTATATTAAGCCTTTGTTTTTTTGTTGTTTCAATTTTTTATTATTTATTTTTTTATATATTTTTAAGTTAAAAAAAATATTAGTGTTTTTTTTGAAAAATCGTCATTTTTTATTAATTATAAAATGTTACATAAGTAAATATATATAATGTATTCTTTTATTATTCCAAATTGCGTCACTCAACAAGTTGGTGCCCATAGAATCAGAGTCAAAAAAACTAAAAAATAAATTGGAGCTAAGTAAAAAGTCTTAGTCACCTTTTTCTCCTTTTCTACTTTTCACCATCCTCCTTGATTAATAGTGGTTGTTACAATAATTAGTTGTTTCTCTTTTGTCTGTCTCAGATGTTCCTTGTAACTCCCAGATGTATAAGGACCTTTGAATCTTGTTATCTCCTTCACATGCGACATTTCTTGGCATGAGTGTCCTTCTGCTCTTGGATTTTGCTAAGCTTATCACCCTATTCCATACTGGCTCAATTCTTCGTTCGTTGCAGATGCCTGTGGATTTAGGATTTCCTCAGTGATGGGGGTCCCAAGTCCTCTTCGTCGAATTGTGGAGTTAGGAAATACCATCCCTTTGGCTTTTTTGACAGGTTATATAGTTTGAGTGGGCCTAATGGTTAAGAACATGTGTTTCCTCCTAAGAAGTCACAGGTTCAAAACCAAAAGTGGGTAGAGTGTCTCGCTTGGTCGTGACCTTAAAATTGGATAATAATAATAAAATTAGTGTTATAATCAATTTTAATTCCTTTTAATCTAGTACAAATTTTAAAAACATCTAAATTATAAAGAGGGACATGGATCCTTGGAATATCAACAGACTTAGGGATGCATTGGCAGTTTGAAGAGGGTCGGAGGCTATGGAGCCCTATGGATTCTCCACACATACAGAGGCGTATTCAATCACAATTATTTTTTGTTTTTAGCAAATTATAATTATTAATCTTAACATTGTAATTATGAGAGGATTAGAGGCTATGGAGCCCTATGGATTCTCCACACCCACAAAGGAGTATTCAATCACAATTATTTTGTGTTTTTAGCAAATTATAATTATTAATCTTAACATTGTAATTATGAGTATCTTTTTACTAGAAAATTATATCACTTTATCATACAAATATCTAACTAATTTTATATATTTATTAATCATAACGTCTGGACTTTGATGATATCAATTCAATAGATTGTGTAATAAAGCTAAGCATAGTAGAAGCTTGAATTTGGTTTTTTTTTTCCTCATCATTTTTTCTATAATATTTTGCTAAAATCTAGTCATTTTATTGAAATTGTAATTTTGAATAATTGAGTTTGTGCAGTTTTAATGTTTAATTTATTTATACATTTAACAATACAATTTAAATAATAGAAAATTTCTATCACATTAAAAATTATATTGTCAAATTATTGAAAAAGTCAAAACATAAGTGTTTTACTTTTAACTCTTTTGAAACATATTTTGTAATCAATTTTATCTAAAATTTAATTAAAAAAATGCAGACATTTAAAATGGTTAGACTTTGACCCATTATAATTAATTTACTATATATTTGCTTTTCTATTTTATCATTTCATTTTTATAGAATTATTTAGGGTCACTATTTTACTCTAGTCAATTTTTCATGGAATTAGCAAGGATTTTTATGAAACTTAAGTTTTAGCGATGTAATTTGAGTGCCCCAAGGTTTTTCAGGGCGCTAATCTGTTTATAAGAACAATGCATACTGAGTAAATAATGTTACATATAAATACATGTAGAACTAAACAACTCCTAAAGAATAGGAACAAACTCTTTTACTTAAAGCATCACACCTAAGACAAGTAGGAATTATATTTTAAGTCCCCCCCTTAATGATTGCTTATCTCCATCTCAACCAACAAAGTCTAGTTGTGGTCCTACCTGTTGTTTATATACATGATCAAAAAACATGTTGATGTCCATATAAAGGAACAACCATCCACTACATGCATGGATGCCTAACCATTGAAATCGTCAGTCTAATATGATGTATTTAGTGTACATGGTCCAGTCAACCATTATATCGACATACATGTACTTGTAGCCGCAAGTCCCCCTCCATCCTCATCATCATCATGGGTTTTCTCGAATTATCTATAACCATGCACTAAATGGATTTGCTCATAAGAAAATGTGCAAATATTCATTTTGTTCTAGTGATCGTTATTTGTTTTGACATTGGAACATTGTGTGACTTCACATAATGAATGGTTTACATATGAATTATATATCATTTTGTGATGGTTTAAATCAGCAGATGCAGAGGCTATTGGAAGGAAAGATTGCATACAAAACAAGCAGAGAGAGTGAAATAAGCAAAGGAATGTTGAGATCAACAATCACGATTTGTATTAGTCTTTTATTTATGACTTGTGCTGCAATTTTTTATATGGAAAAATAATAAGTCAAAGCATATTTTTTAATGACAGACCAAAGAATGATTTATCACATGTGCCTTTTATATGCCATTTTTTTTTATATCCGAAGAAGTTGTAATTGAAAGCATATTTCTCATGTCAAAGAATGTGGAAGTGGATGATTCATATTTTCATAGCTAAAAAGTTTCATGATATTTGCATATATCAATGCTACTCTCTAACAATGACTAAGAGAAAGATCTTCAGTGAGAGAGTGCATCAAAATGTTGACTCTAAAACAAATGACTATTTTTATTTTCAATAATATAATGTCGTTTTTAAGAGCATGGTTATATCATATGGCTAGGAAAAACATTCTTATATCGATATTTGTTATATCCATCGCTCACTGAAACATTGTTTTCATAATTTTCTTAATAATCATTAAATTAATGGGAATCCATCACTTCTTATTGATTGGATTTGGACAAATTAATGTTAAAACGATAAAAAAAATATATATATATATAGAAATTGATATTAATGTCTAGACAATAGAAACCATTTCATAGTTCTTCAATTTTACTCTTTGAAAAACATTGCCAACAATATAAATAAATAATATTTGTAATCTCCATTTTAACTTTGATAAGGATGATAATTCATAATTATAATAAATTGACAAAGTCATCTATTTGTAAATATTGTTAAACTCATGCAACCCTGAATTATCATCATTATCAAGGTTAAAGTCAAGATCAGAGGTAACATTGTTATGGACTATTCGTACGTGTTTCGTTTTAGAAAAAACCATGTGACTCTTGTTTTAATAATTATCATGTCTCAAGTTTATATCTTCATTTTTTAATTAAAATAAATAATTTTTTATTCGTAGTCAAAATCGTCATTTCAAAATTTATCAAACACTAAGCTATTTCTTTACCAATTTCACAAAAGGTCTAACTTTCTTATACAATTTTCTTGTTTCTTTATGAATTTCATGTCTATGCCATGCATGCACGTGTATCGTCGATTGCAATGCCACTATTGCCCAATTTCTAACCGGGCAGGATAGCGTCAGTACACACAGAGTTTATAGAGTCGTCAAAAATTGTGAATTCTTCCCACCCACATTCTCAGCTCATCTATTGAATAATTTTTCAAACTTTAAAAAAATATTTTTGAAGTTGCTAAATGGGCCTATTTTGAAATAGGCTTTGGAAGAATTTTAATATATATGTTTATTAATGGATCATAGAATTTATATCAATAAAAGATATATATTTTTTTAATTTTATTATAATTATCTATACATGCAATTAATTTTTACACATGATTTACATTATTTTTAGTTGTCAAAGTTGAAAGTTATTTCAAAAGAAAATATGTTATTTATGTTACTTTAATTAAATTGGTTAATTGTCAAGTCTTACTAGCACAACTAGTTGAGGATGGCCTAGTTAGCAAGGTGACCTAGGATCAAACCTCACCCGGGGTGTTTGTGCCCTGTGCTAGAGGAGGAGACATGCTAAAAAAATCCAATCAGTGTAAGGTTGGTGGCTTGTGCGGCCCAGGCCAGGTGTAATCCCTGTGTGACTTTGACGGATTAGATGCCCCTGAGTGGCGACTCAAACCACATTTCAAGCCTCGAGAATCAAAGACAAACTAAAAAATATTTTACATTTTTTTATAAATATATAGATATTTAATTCATATATTATGTTTTTTTTTTTAATTATCAATACTAATATTTGAAATACCAAATATAATTTAGTTATTTTAATGATAATCTTAAAATGTTAGAGGTATTGTGACACAAGTATTTTGATGTTTATCCATATTTACTAGTCATTAATTATATATTTGCAATATATATTATTAACTCTTAACTTATGGAAAAATTTGTCTCCTTAAAGCTTATGTTTTACATAAAAAAACAACCACCAACTACCAAATTGAACTATACATAAACCTTTTTATCACTTATTTAAAAAATAATTAAAAATTAAAAATAAATTATAAACCAAAACTAAAAATTATAAAATATAAATTTAAAATATTTTGGAATAACCTAATTTGAAACTTTTAAAGCATGTAAAAAAAATGTTGAATGCTTAAAAGTTCATATGTAATTTATGTTCTAAAATGTGTATGTTTAAAATATTATATAAGTTAATTATTTTACAAATTTTGGTTTTTTCATAATTAGATAAAATAAAAAATATATTTTTAAATTTAATTATCTCTCTCTCTCTCTCTCTCTCTATATATATTATATATATATATATATATTTATTTAAACAACATATTATATAGAGATCTATTATGTTCCTAAACACATGAAAAAAAAAAATTGGAGCCACTTATAGTTATTGATCCAATTTTTCTAGCAATATTATTATGTAGATGAGGCATATTTATAGTTGGAATATAAAATTGAATTACATTAAGAATAATTTATTTATTTGAAATTTGAAGATAATTAGTTTTTCAAAATGAACTTCCCAAATCTTCTATTCATTTGGTGTATCTTCAAACTTGTGTCATAATATTAATATTATATAAAAAGCATAAATAATGTAATTGTGTCGTAAGGCATTCTTCTCTGAAAACGACTCTCCTCTCTTGGGTGACACTGTGTACTTTTGGGCGTCATTGATATTGTGTTAGATGATTAAAGTATTTTCCCTTGTTGGATCACAACATAGGTATTACGCTGAAGGTAGTTATAGGTGTAACTGGAAGGTTGCCTTGGGTTCATTACAGTCACTCCAAGGAGGTTCTTAGTGAAGATTCAGGGGCAACTCATGAAGTAATGAAGAAATGCAGAGGGAAAAACCCACGAAAGGGAAGCTTGAGAGGTGTTAACTTTTAAAATTGTGGAGGAGCCTTGGCATTGGTTGTGTAATAAAGTGTTGTTTCCCGTGCAAGTGCCCATAACCATAGCACTCACGCCCCCCATTGTCAGGTTACTTGTGAGGCGGAGACTAATCAAAGGATAACATCAGGTAGAGTTTTGGGTCTTATTTGTGATTGATGACGTTTGTGAGTTAAATCATTTTGCTTTAAGGTTTCTTACGTTGTGAGTAGGGTTCTCGATATGTTGTTGATGGTCTCCACCATTTTAAATTTGTGCTAAGTGGATGTGTATTTTGTAGGTGTTTAAATCTTTGTGACAAAGAACAAAATCAAGGGCATGTTCCTTTCTTTAAGTTTTCTTGTGTGAAACAAGGAATTAGGGAGCTCTAGATCTGCTTTGTTCTGTGTAGAATCTGCCACCATTACGACAAAGAAAAAAATAAACAAGACCAAATGCATGTTCCTTTCTTTAAGTCGTGGCGTCATACTCAAACAATACCACACCTCCGCATGTCGGTAGTAGATTATCGATGGATAGAAGCTCCAAACCCAAAAATCCCAAGCATAAATTGCCCAAGAGCCCATTATCTAAGGTTTTATCTTCTTCCTTTATCTAGTTGTTTTTTTTTTTAAACACATTATCTGAGGGTTTATCTTTGTCCTTTGTCCAGTAGTGTTTTAGAAGTCGTTATTTGAGTTTTTATCTTCTTCCTCTGTCCACTTTCTCATGCTTGCGACATCTAATGTTTCATGCTTGAGTAAATTTGGATGAGAAACATAAATCATGGAGAATATAAGGAATAAAGACATGACTATAGGTTTTATAGTGAACCCCTTGGCAGATTTTAGAGCGCCCTCCAAGAGAGAGTATTGAGTCAATTATGGATGGCACTCAACGACCTATATAGAGAACTTGGAAAGAGATCAAATAATGATAGGGGCATTGGACTGAAAAGGTTTGAAAAGAGCGCCTCTGCAAGGAGTGTTTAGAGAGCCTCAGAGGATGATGTTATTCTCGTTTGCAAGGAAGAATGGAAAAACAGACTTGTTGGATTCGTGAAAGAAAAATTGAAGACCAAATACATTCGACACTAGCACTGAGAAATTTAAATTCTAGAAGGACAAGGCAAGAAAGTAGTGTTTTCTAAAGTGCTTAGAAACTTGTTGTAGACTTTCTCTGAATGGGAGATATAGACTTCGCATTTATAGAGGTCATGTGTCCAGTGAAGATCTAAAGGTGTGCCTCTTCTAGAGCCAATGCTCCGTTAACCTCTGTTTTCCTTTCCAAAATTCTAGTGAGGAAAAAAATATCAAAGACGAATACGCTCACCTGTTAATGTAAACATCTCCTTAGGCTAGTCATTCATGTGACATTAATATATTTGGAATGGTGATTCTTCTTCTGATTATTTGAATATATTTGGGTAATTACAAGATTCCTAGTGACTTTGGATTTGATATGTTGGGCTTGATCGATCCTAAAGGACCTGGAGGTTTCATCGAACTAGGTTGGCTCACTTATGGAGAAATCATGAACGGGTGATACACAATGCTACGTGCAGTTGGAGCCATTGCTCCTGAAATATTAGGCACTTCCCTAGTTCAGAACTGGTGTCATTCCTCTAGTAGGGAAATATGATGACTGGGCTGACCCTTTGACTCCTTTTGTGCGAGAGATTGCCTTGATGGGATTTGCATAACACAAAAGATTACTAGATTACCGAAACCCTAGATTGATGCGAAAACAATATTTATTTCTTGGGATTTCAGAAATACTTGGGTGGTTCAGGTAATCCTACATACCCAAGAGGTCCCTTATTCAATCCCCTCGAATTAGGTAACGACGAGAATTCCATGAAATATTTGAAGTTGAAAGAGGTCAAGAATGGAAGGCTTGTAATGTTGGTTGTCTTAGATTATTTCATCCAAGGCCTTGTTACCAGAGTTGGGCCATTTCAGGACTTCTTGGATCATTTGGTTGATCCAATAAATAAAAACATTCTCACCGAACTAAACATCGACTCCTCGGCCAAAAATATATAAGGAATTACACTCTGAAATTTATTTTGGCTTTGACTGGTTCATGTCAATTCATTTTTTGAATATATTTTATAATGAACCTTTTGTATCTGTAAAATTGCAATGTAAAAATAAAAGCATCATATTCATGTTGAATAGTATTACTATTTATTTATGAAATGTGTAATGAAACCTATCAAATTATGTTGCAAAGTCTCCAGTCATTGCTATTACAATAATATGTTGTAGATTCGATCTACTGGGTAGTTACAATGGCTTTCAGTACCTTTGGCACAACCTGGTGTGGCATATAGGATGTAAACATAGCTGGTTGTATGTCAGTAGGCACAAAAAGCCTTAATATTTAGCTTAGGTAATCACTAGAGTCAAGTTTCGACCCAACACAAAATCCAAACAATAATCTACTTTGTTATTTTCAGAGTTGTTATAAGTTCTAAAGATCTAAAACTTACATATCTCGTGCCTAGATCATATGTTCTGCCTTGCTTCAAGTAGTCCACTCCAACCTTCCCATTCTCATTGTATTCACAGTGAAGGTTAAGCCTTTGAAGCACTTTCCAACTGCAAAAACCAATGCATATGTGTCTTATTTTGTGATACAAGGGCACATTAATTCCATGATGCCACCAATAGGTAAATGGAGGTGAATCCTAAAAGGTCCTCATAATATTGTCTCATATGCTCAGAATATCAACTAACAAGGGTTGTAACAAACCAAAGTTACTAGACTCAAAGCAAAACACACAGACACTAGATGTGCCATTTATTTATGACTATTCAAAATATGCCAGAAAGCAATAATGGACCTCCTAGGCACCTTACTATCAGAGGACTTATGATATTGACTAAGTAGGTGTTACAACGGCAATATCAAGGCAATTTGAAAGTGCCAAAGCTAATTTATTGCTACTAACTAATAGCTAGGTTGAATTACCAGTTATTGTTCTAATTTTAACTAACTTTAGGTTTTTCTCTTATTTTATTTAATGTTGATACTCTCTTTCTTATCTTATTTTTGGAATGGGAGACTAACTATAGTGATTCTTCTCTTTTTTGGATGGAGACAGAAACCTAGCATTGACACTGGACATGGAATAGTAGGTACCTAAAGTGGATAACCTACCTACCAGGTTCTAGAAGCATCGAACCTAGATCTAGTCATAGTGGAAAATAATCTTTGCCCATACATGCTAGTCATATCAACTTTCTCCATTCTGAACAATTCATCATATGCATAAAACAATTAAAGACTAATCACACATAAAATTGTATGAATATTTATATTTATAGCATGAGATATCATCAGTAGGAGTACCCAGAAGTTGTGGCCAAGAGGACTATAAAAACATGAATGATGTTTGAGATTATAGAAGCAAATATGGCGAAAGTGTCTATGAGGCCTGCAAAGTAAAAATTCTCAAATATTGTGATCCTGCAATAATATGGTTGGAAATATTCAATACCTCATTAGTCTAATAATATTACAATTATTAGTTTAATTGATCATAGTTGTGTTACTAAGTATTATGTAAACAATATTCAAGCCAAGCCAATTCTTATAAATCAATCCAACCAAAAAAAAATGATAATGAAAATACCATTTGATTATGCATTTACCCACGAAGTGAAAGAAAAAATATCTGGAAAAATATGGGGCAGGTCATTGTAGGACGTTTGTTTCTTGAAAAAAATGAAAATAGCATAATTTCAAATGTTTAATAGATGAGAAATCATCAGCATGTTTTGTTCTAGTTCAGACCAAATTTTCCAACTGTTAAAAATTATCTATCATATACTATACCTTTCTAGAAAATAAGCAAAAGGATTGATCACCATTGTTGCAACAACTTCTGTGTAAGCTACATAGACAAAATGGTTAATTCCATTTTCCAAAACAATTCTGGTAATGATATTCATTCCTTCAATGCATGTCTGCGCTGCAAGAATAGTGATATGGGGTTTGAATGAGGCCAACCAACTAACCATTTTTTCATTGTCCAGCCCAGAAGAACTTAACCAATCAAAATTAACATTTTCCAAAGAAGAACTTAACCAATCAAAATTAACCTTTTCAACTCTTTGGAAAACTATTATGTAAGGGGATTTAATTCAAGTTAATTTCATTCTCTTCAAATGTCATTTGGTGAGGATAGAAAGAAGTAGGTGAAGAATCAAGACTATTAGGTGATAAAAGATGAATTTTGTTGTTTTGTGGATAATGTTTGCAATCATAACACTGTAAATAGAGGTGCTCATCTTAAAAGGATGTCTTCAGTTCAAAAATTTTTATTTAGTACATGCTTGATGACTCGCAACTCTTTCATGTACTAATTATGTGATTGATTCCTTTTTATAATGCAAAATATCTTGTTGATCTCTCGACAAGATGCATCAAAATTTTTCAAGTGAGAATATGCCCATATTTAAACAACATAATCACAATCCAAGACCAATCACCAAAGGTACTACTGTGACTGGCCTAAACATAGAGATTTATTATTTTGTTACAATGACAAGTGAAACTTCTTCATGCAAACTCGTATATAAATGGGAGTAATCTGGTTCTGCCACTACGACAAGAGATAGGGAAAGGGATATTGAAACTCAAAAGGTTATAGAATTGAACTAAAAGTGAAAACCATAGATAGGTCCTATGCTTATATAAAAGCTATATAGTAAAACTACAACACTGATAGATCTAGAATTATTAGATTAGGGACATGGAATAGATTTTGAATTTGGAACTGCTAATTACTGACTAGATGCAATAAAGAGCAGCTCTATTCTTCCAATAGGAGAAGAGTTATAGAGATAGAATCAGAACTAGAGGGATTGTGAACTTACAGACTGGGACCTATGACAAGATCAAGGCACGGCCAATTGAGACAAAAAGCTAGAGTCTCTCCATTTCTAGGAGGAGCAGACACTACAGAAGAGCTCATTAAAACTAGTTGTTAGATTCTAGTAGTTACTTACAGCTTATGGAGAGATAGGTGTTAAAGTATAGTCTTCACAGCTTCTTAGCTGATGGAGTCTTCCGTAGCATGGCATAATGTTTTTGTCCCACTATTAAATCTAAATCAGAGCAATGGTTGGGTTCTCATTTTGATTGAAAGCTTCAACAAAAGGATGTTTGGTCAATTTAGTGTGTCCTAAATTGCTACGTTAATTGTCAATCCGGGATTCGTAAGCTGACGAAGTGTGGCGCACTATATGTGCAAGATAACCTATTTCTTACTTTTGTCGTTTTTTATTTTTATGTTGTTTTGGGGGTTTTTATCTTTGTTTGTGGAATTCCTATTCCTAAATTTCTAGAAGGAAAGTTTGGTTATAAGTTTTAAAGCAATTATGTCCTTTATAATGATTTCCAAAACTTCAAACTTTAGAAGGTCTTAGAACATGCTAGTGATGAAATTAATTCCTAAAAGAAAATGAAAATGTGCCACTATTCTAATCAAACAAACAGTGAACTATTGATCATGAAACCATTATTCATGTTGCTGTCTAATATGCAAAATAAATTAATTAAACTACTGTATTCAGAGAAATCCAAAAATTACAAGTAAAGTAAAGCTAAAATCAAATTACATCATCCATATTTCAATCCCTCGCCAGTTAGTCTCGCTATGGCTTTCGGAGGAAATTGTCAATGAAATGAGCAATCCAATTATCTAATTGCAGAAAAGTAAACTTAAAATCAAACCACATCAATTCATAGTCTGACCCCTCGCCAGTTAGTCTCGCTATGGCTTTCAAAGGTAATCATCAACAACTTGAGAAATCTAATATCTAATTGCAGAAAAATAAAACTAATATCAAATTACACACACATACTTCAATCCCTCGCCAATAGTCCAGCTATGGCTTTCGGAGGTAACTGACAATGATATAAGCAATTTAATATCTAAGCTAACTAATAAAGCCAATGAACAAAACTGAAATAAACAAAACAAAACTAGAATTAAAAGCTAAGAAAAGTAAGTCAGCAGAAAGACTGATTCCATGTCATTAGTCATTATGAAAATTATATGCAAATGCTTGGGCTGCCTACTGTAATCTGGAACATACACACTAATCAGCGTTAACAGCAATGTTAAGCATGTAAAATTATGAACAAGAATAAAACATTAGTACCATAGTAAATGAAATATACATAAGTGAATAACTATGGCATAATAAACATAAAGAAACACAACATGAAACTGTACAGCAATAAGAAATAAAACCTCGGCGTGTGCAGGGGCCCTCTACACAACCTTGGGCAACAGCTATCAATTAAAAATTATGCTCAGAAACAGTCTTCTCATATATTTCAGAACGCAGTCACAATAATGAAACTAGTGTCACGGCACAGTGGGCTTTTTAACAGCAAAATTACATCCAAAAGATTAACTACTATGCGTATTAGAACGCGTTATTTATAACAAAGGTTGCATAACTGTTTTTCCTGGAAAACTATGTGAACAGAGGACACGTGACGAACAATGTCATCGGATTTAGCAGCATGGTCGCCGAGATTATGCAATCTTATTGAAAGCAGTTGTTGGATCCACATCGTGGTCAGCCTACAGGTTTCAGCATGCCTCCAAAGATCTGGAAACGGAGTCCTGTTACCGTAGGACTCTCCTATTTGACCACCGCTTGACCACCGTTGACCACGGCCTTCTCTGACGAATCTAGCTAGACCAATGGGACCTAACCTATGTCCAGGTCATTTCCAACTTGCCCATGTGGCTTGATTTGCCTGATGACACCTTCAATGTAGACTTTAACAAAAACAGCTACGGAAAGTTGAACCAGCGGCGAAAAGTGACAATATTCCGCAGCTCATAAGCAAAAATCTAGTTCAAACAGCAACACAAAGACATAGTCAAGAAACCACTTTAAATGCTCTATTATGACTAATATGCAATGATATTGATAGCTTAGGAGGTCCAGGTGAATGGAAAGAAGCTAGAAAAATGTGTAGGAAAGATGCAAGTTTGGGGCTCAACAAAGGAAACAATGAGTAAGGTATTTGTTCTAAAATATATCAAGGGGGTTATGGGGTTGTTGAACAACTGATTGTAGCCACTTTTTTTGGATTGTAGATTACTGTGGTGTGGTTTCTGAGAGGAGTTCGGATTTTCCACAGTGTTCATCTTTATATTGGTCGACGTTTCGATTCTAGACCCAGACTCATCATCAAGAATGATATACGGAGAAAAGAAAGAAAAGGGTTGTGATAAATATGAAATAGGCTTGATGTAAAGACAGCATGGCCGACTAAATTTCTGTTTATTGCTATAATTTCTATTATTTATATTATTATTTTAAATGCATTTCTATCATTATTATATTAATTCATTATTAATTTATTATTATTAATCATTATGTAATATTATTATTTATATTTATTTGTTTATATTATGTTTATCATATTATTATAATCATTATTTATAATTATTCTATTATTCTTACTATCATTAATGTATATTAATTATTATTCAATTAATATTTATATATGTTAATATAATCATACTTATTTATTATTAATTTAATTATTATTAATTTATTATTTATATTATTATTGTATTTATTATGTACTAATTTATATTTATTATATTTGGTTAATTAAATTACTTAATATGTTTAATTATTACTTAATTTTTTATGTTATTCTTATTATTATAATTTATTATTTTATTATTTATTCTTATTAAAAAAATAATAATAATTTTTTTTTTTTTTTTTTTTTTTTTTTTTTTTTTTTTTTTTTTTATTTTTTTTATTTTTTTTTTCTGAGTAAAGACTATTCTATTAAAATAAAAGAGTAAAATATTTACAAAGAGGTTTGAACCTCTGAGGGGGTTGTAGCCTGCCCTCTACCAAAAAGTCTATTGCAGGTAGCATATTGCCTTACTTTTACAAAGATGAGAATCATAGAAGTAGGTGTTCTGGTAAGCTTAAGAGATCCAACACTAAGCTGAGCTAAATAAGGATAAAGCTTCAGAAGAAACTGATCCCTTACAAAAATGTTGTTCTTTGCATTGACTATTACATATCAGTTGAAAACCAAAATATGTCCTGGAGACTGTGAAGTTCATGCTGTTAAGGGAAGAGACCATGCATATTAAGAAAAATCATACCAAAATCAGACATCATAAGTTAGCTTGCTGTAATGTCATTGAAGCCAGGAAGCACTTAGACCTGCGGTGGAGAGCCGGAATCATTCTCATTTGCCTGGTTGGGGGAGCTTAACCAAGAAACCATCATATTATCTTCTGTTTACATCGTGCTGCTGCCTGGAGGAAGAACAAGGCTGAAAACGTTTCCGGAGAGGCACGCAGGCTCACAATCAATGATGGGCTCTTGAGGAGACGCTGGCTGGGGATGAGAGTCTTCCTGATGGCCCTCCTCGTGCAGCACCCCAGAGTCATTGAGGATGACCCCAACCAAGTTGCCCTGAAAATCACTGGAATTATGAGAATGAGACTGTTCCCTAGAGGGTTCTTCCGAGCTTGTAAGCTCATCTTTCTCCTCCGAGAAGATAACAGTAATAGTGGCTGAGATAAGAGGTTTGTGAAGCCTGCTTCTGAACTTGAAACGAGCAGAATGAAAAGAGTTATTCAGGGTAGGACCGGAGCTGTCAGAGGGCGGAGAGGAGGGAGACACAGAGGCTAACGGATTTAACGGATTTATACGTTGAGGGACAAAGCCGCCACGACTACGTGAGCCTCCCTTGGACCCTGAATTACTTCCACGTCTGGGGATTCCACGACGACGAGGCATTGCAATATGCATTTGCGGATTGACTGAACTGAGAGAATGAAGGTAAGATTGAAGCAGCCAATTACAGGCTAATTGGACTCGGTTCCAGAACCAGACCTCCGCACTGAAGACTCCAATACAGAGCACGCAGTCGATGGAGTAAACCACAAACGATACCCAATCACAGGCTGATAAAGCCCACTGCGCTAACAAGATACTTTCAATAGAGACTAAACCAATACACCATACAGAGATGGGCGATGCAATATTCGTGGACCAGACACATACACAGTAGACAAACTTAATACACCAGACTCAAGCGGACTCAGACAGAGAAGACACTCTCAATATATCAAACACCACATACCTGAGCCAGGGGGGCTTCCATATTCTCTGAGCAGTGCGGGGGCGCAGAGGAATTAACCACCGGATGAGGATCCCTGTTCCAATTCCGAATGGTCTCAACGCATATATGCCTGAATGGATGCGCGCCATCCTGTAATTACTAGCCTGCAAACCGTCGGTACACCGAGCCATTAATGCATGTATATAACATGCCTTGAACCGCCATAATCCGTTGGTCGGATCGCCAGCTGCCCTCTTCGCATGCTCGTTCATTAACACGTATTTAAGGCACCCGCATCCGAGTTATTCTTATTAATTATTATTACTTATTTCTATTAATTATTATTTATCTATTAATATATAATTTATATATTATTTATTATTATTTGTTAATTAATTCAATTATTTATGTATATTATTATTTATATTATTCTTATTATTTCTTATCTATCATTATTATTATTCTAATTCCATTAATTATTATTTCTTATCTATAATTATATTATTATCTTTTAATATTTATTTATATTATTATCATTGATTATATTTTTATATTAATCCTATATATTTTTATTTACATTATATTATATTTATATATTATTGTATATTCTTATCTATTAATTATTATTCCTATCTATAATTATTTTCTATCTATATTCTTATCTATTTATTTCCTATAATTATTATTAATATTATGTATTGTAGTATTTTTCATTATTATATTTATATATTATTAGTTAATAATTTAATTATATGTTTATTGTTATTTATTTATTATTATCCTTATTCTATCAGTATTATTCTTCTTTATCTATAGTTTCCAATGTGTAGCGTAATTAATTTATTTTCAAGGGGTTTATATTTCCTATCAAGTTATTATGTTGTTAATGAATTGAAATCAATCGAGGGATAAGCTGAATGA
>APFE030063545.1:72093-85092 GCA_000404065.3 Pinus taeda
TTCTCTCCTCGGTATTACTGACACTTGATCCGTGGCTTAACACCTGATTGGTCCATGATCTCTATTTAAAGAGCATGGAGGGTCATTTGTAGGTTAAATGTTCACAAGAGAAGCTTATGTAAATTTTCATTCTTTTATTAATAGATTGCCTGAAGTGGCCGCGTTGGCTCAGGCCGTGGACTGTTTCCCTCTTTGAGGGTTTTAACCACGTCAAAAATATTGGTGTATTGATATGTGATCTGTTTGTGAGCGGTGTCCTTTGGTGTTCTGTCTGAGGAACTTACCCTGTAAATTCCTACACATATACAATGTAAATATCAATTATATATATCGAATTGTTGTCTTAAAATGTCAGGAGTAAATACTCAACCGGGATATAAAATAATACAATCGTTTGTTTTTGTGTTGCTCAGTCGATAGGCTTGCTGCACGACTCGGCCGCAACACCATTCAGCCTCACCCCACGACGCTACCCGGTTCACCACACTCGTTCCACTACCGCTACAACTGTGTTCACTGCCATGGATTACTGTGTACACTGTCTCTTGGCGATGCGGGTGTGTTGGCTCGCCCAACCCACAAAGTGTGCTATATTTTTGTTCACCTGAGTTCAGTATCCGCCCCACCATTCAACCAACCCACTGCACCCAACTCGTGGGCAGCTCCACCCAACCTGAAACCCAACTTGCCTTCCGACCTGTGGCCTTTCCAAACTTAGTAAAGTTATAACTTCACCCATCACCACGGACTCATCCAAACCTGCAGCTCATATGCCTCTTGCGCTCACCCAAATGATGCGACTAAGGCATGTTTGCTTCTTTATTGGTGATTCCTTTCCACTTCTCCTCCACGTATGTTTATATGCTCCTTAGGTCATGGGGAGGGGGCATGGTGTTACCTAGCCAACCCACCCAATCGTCCTTTAACATATTTTTAACACGTCAGCTCCAAGTGTGGGTTTGAGTGGCACGCCCATTTTTTCGCTCCCCAAATCGTCCCCTATAAATCAAGTCGACTCATGCTCCTCCAACACTTAGTTTAATTTCCGTGTTGGTGCGCCCTCCAACTCGTCGTTTGACCTGACTCGTCGGTTATGTGTGCCCCTCCTAACTCGTCAATTATGTGCACCTGCCCAACTCATCGGTTAAACACGCCCCAGTGACTCATCCTCCAACTCATCAGTTAAACATGCCTGTCGTGCGTGTCCGACTCACCCAAGTGTAATGATGACTCAGGGTCATGACATCCCCCCCCACTAGAAGTCATTGTTGTCCTCAATAATCCAGCTACTCTTCTCAACTTCTCATCGTACTCTGCAATCTCCTTCCTCCATCTCCATATTGAATCCTTCGTCTCCCAGCTACTCTCCTCCAGTGCATTCTTCCATTTAATGAAGAACTCTTGTCAGATGTTACTCCCAAGACCTGTAATCCGAAGATCCATGATCTTCTCCAAAAAAAGTCTTGGTCTATCCACAATCATGGTTGGTCCCCTCAGTGGTTTTGTCTTATCTGGATGGTGCACATTAATTCGACATCTCTTGAGCTGACTCATATGGGACATAGGATGCTTCGAACGCATGTGGTTCGGAAGCTCCAACTCATATGCAACTTCTCCCACTCACTTCTTTACCGGAATGGACCCTCATACTTCCTCGTCAAAGATCTAGGAGTCCCTTTTAGTGGCTGAAACTGAACCCCAGTAATCTTGAGGAAAACCATATCCCCAACACTGAAGTGTGTGTCCCGTCTATCCTTATTTGCCCATTCCTTCATTCTCCTTGCAGCTTCATGCAAGTGCACTCATGCTAACTCCAAGTTCTCCTCCCATGCTATCATAAATCTCTTCCTATGTGGACTCCTCAAGAAATCTCTCGATAATACGGTGTGTGGAGCAATTACATGGACTATATTGTAGCAAAACTAAGCCATTCACAAACTCAAATGGACTATACCCATTTGTAGAACTCTTCTACATATTGTAGCTAAACTAAGCCACATCCAGGAGTTCAGGCCAATTCTTTTGATCAGTCATCACATAATGTCTCAAGTAGTCCTCCAGCAATGCATCAATCTATTCAGTATGTCCATCTATCTGCGGATGGTAACTCGAACTCTGCAACAACTCTATCCCAACCAACTTGAACAAATTGGTCCAAAATCTGCCTGTAAATTGCGGATCTCGGTCCGATACAATACTCAATGGCATCCCCCAATACTTCACAACATGTTTGAATAACAGCTTAGCAATCATCTTGGCCCCACATGGTATCTTCGTCGAAATGAAGACGACATACTTGGAAAAATGATCGACCACAACCTTAATCCCATTATACCCTTGAACCTACGGTAACTAAGTAATGAAGTCCATCGAAACACTCATCCATGTTCTCTCTGGAATCGGCAAAGGCTACAACAATCCTTCTTATCTTTGGTTATTTGATTTTTCCTACTGACAAATAATGCATGTATGTATATACTCATCTACATCTTCCCACGTCTTCCCCCAAAAGAACCCTCTCTCCAATAATGCCAAAGAACAACGCTGCCCTGGGTGGCCAACCCATGGAGAATCATGGAACTCCTTCAAAAGGTGTCTCCTAAGCCCTAATGACTTTGAAATGTAATGTTGGTTTCCAAAGAACAAGAGTCCATCTCATATTAAAAACATTCGTGTCTTTCCCTCCTTCACCTACTTCACAATGCTCTGTGCTTGAGTATCAGTCTCAATGCTTGCTCGAATCTTATTCTGCATCTCATCAGTCATCTATACCTGAATCCTACTCCATGTTGCACAATCTTCTTCCTCCTCATGTGCGACTAATTGTCCCTTCCTGCTGAGGGCATCTGCAACTGCATTGAGTCTACTCGGTCTGTACTCAATAGTCATGTCAAACTTTGCCAAGAAGTCCTGCCAACAAGCTTGCTTCACTGACAAATTCAGTTGTGATGAAAAATAACTCCCTGCAACGTTTTCAGTCTTGACAACAAAAGGCTTCCCAATCAAGTAATGTCTTCATACCTGTAAACAATGGATAATCGCAGTCATCTCCTTTTCATGAACAGGATAACTTCGTTCCCTGACCTGCAACTTCCGACTCTCATACCCCACCAGATGCCCATCCTACCTAAGAACTCCTCCGATCACAAAATCTAAAGCATCTCTATCTACCTCAAACGGTCTCTCGAAGTCATGTAACTTCAATATCGTTGTTGTAACCATCCTCTTTTTCAAGTCTTCAAAAGTTGTATGACACTTCTCCATCTGATCTGAGTTTACTCAACTCCTGGATTTAACCAAGATCTTTTACTTTTGTGATGTTGTTAGAATTGCATTTAAAATAGCATGAAGTAACATATATGCTTGTTGTAAAGAAGAAGGAACATGACAATAATCAATAACATAAAACACAAGATGTTGATAACGGAGTTCATCCAGGAGGGACTACGTCTCTGAGCCCTGGTGTCAAGATGGTGTAGACCGCTGCATTAAGTGTTGGAAAGAGTGATGATATACATGCATGTGTTTTCTCTATCATACAAGGAATATGCCCTCACGCAGGAGTGGCTCCAAGATATGTTCCACTACACGAACTCCCATTCGCTAAAGGACTCCTATCAGCATGACATAATTTCACATATGATAATAATGAGCATCCCGCCAATCATGGCATCATAGGGATCTCAACTCAAACATACATGGCGACACATGAGTATCGCGTCAACATGGAGACAAAGGGATCTCAATAACAACATGACAAGAAGTACATCTCACATCAAGAACAAAACAAGATCCCACATCAAACATCAAACAGGGATCTATACAGCACAATGCATCTCAAGAAAAGAGATAAAGAAGTACATGATCACACTACATATACCTCACATCAAAGAGTTATCTAAAGAAGAGGATGATAAACTGTTGGATCTGGTTGTACCATTAATCTCATGGCATCGAATATCATGGAAATGACTGCTCACACATTGAATGTTGACACCTGCACTCGACTTTGAAAAGTGGCCAAAAAATGGAATGGTCAAATGGAAAATCTGATTATACCATCATATTTGTGGCATCGAATAGTGTAAAACCGACTATCAAATTTCTGAATATTGACAAAGTGAAAATCTGGAGCTATAGGAATCTTTTAGATTTCCCCTAGATTCCTCAAAGATTCCCTCCTCCGAGTCATCTGAAGATCTACTGCTCAGATCAAAATTATGTCTGTGCCATCAAGATCCTTACGAAATTCTGAGAAGAATGAGTATGAAGTTGGTTGCATTCTGACTCTAGTGAATTTCAACCTCCAAGGAATCTAGAAGATTCTCATCCGCTGGGAATTTACAAATATGCTACTCAAAAGGTGAATCCAACCTCGCCATAGCATTCCCTATGAAAATCTGAGAAAATTGACTGTAAACTTGATTACATTTTGATAAAAAAAAAATTACCTCCCAAGGAATCTTAAAGATTCCTCAAAGAATCTGCATGAAAATTATCCCCTGGAATATTCTGGGCATCTGCCTCATTTTCCATGCCCAGGGTGGACCCCCTCTATGCTACCTCACCTCCATTCTATCATCCTCCAATTTGGTGTTCCATCCTCCATCGTGCAAATGAAAACGAAGGTTTAAATGCATTTTGTGGGCAAATATTTCCAAGGAAACCTATTAGCGTAACGGTGGCACACTATGTTGGGTGGGCAGAGGTCACAAGATCAAACACCCACCCTACTGTTGCATAATTTTGGCGTGGATTTTAATGTTGGTTTGTTTGTTACATTAACTGTGTTTTAATTGGTGTGTTGACCCTTTAAGTGGAGGCGGTTTGTTTTGGTAACCGTGCGGCAATTTTGCGTTATGTATAAAGTTTGGGTTGGGCCACTAGTGGAGCGGGCCAGCCATGTCGCCGAGCAGGTTCAATTCCCGCCAGCCCATAATAACATACATTATATATAGTGGTTGGGTGTAGGTCGAGTCCACGAGAGGTGGCCCGCCCACCCCATATAATGTAATATATGGTTGGAGTTTTGGTTGGGGGCCGGCAGGGTCATGGCCTGTCGGCAATTTTTTTAATTAACAATTTGTATATATATATATATATATTCAAATAAATCGGTGGGTGGCGGGGTGGTGGCCCGCCACCATAGTATAATATATATATGTATATAGTTATTATAGTAGTATATGTGTGTGTTTTTATTTTTGGTTAATAATAGATTTTTTCGATTTTGTCTAATATAGGGGATATTAGACAAATTAAAGAGGCAACAATTCACCCACTTTTGGGAGTTAAGTTCCCACGCCAGTTGATGGTGAATTTGTAGGACACTTAACCCTGGCCCATAGCCCAACTTTGACCAAAACTTTGACTAGCTCTTTCTCCCTCATACGAGCTCGGATTTGAGTGTCATTCACACAGTTGGAATCAGGGCGACGAGCACTTCGATCTAGTGCTAGTTTTGGAGCAATCTGGCCATTTTGAATTTTCACCCTTTCTGAGTCCTCTTGGACTTCTGCTTGTGTCTAGAGCCACCTGGATCAATCCTCCCCACAGCCTGATTATCTTCTGTATTCAAGGGTTTCAGCCGGATGTATACCCTAGGAAGATTGTACACCCCTCCACGTAAGGGTCCGGGGGCCAGCAGTCCCCTGGTGGGGGTTCGGGGGCAGCACCCCCGAAGCTAAAAATATATGTAAAATTGCCTTGTAAAAGTATAGTAATTTCTAGTCAATCTAGGTTGTTCATTAGGCGGATGATCTGATGGTAGAAGTTATGTTTAATTTAGGGTTTTTTTCCCTAGAAGGAAACCCCTCACTATATATGAGGGAATTGTATTGCGTCTATGTATATTTGTATTCTAATGAGGAAGGAAGAGAGAGATTGAGAGTAAAGAGGGAGTTACAGCAGATCTACCATAGGGTGTATCTCTTCGTGCTGGATAATATAAAATAAGGACTAGTGTTTTCTCATGGAGTGTAGCCCAAACTGGGTGAACCACGTATATCTGTGTCTCTCTTGTTTTATACATTTTCTGTGTTTATATTTCTGCAATATTTTATGTGTTCCATTGCTCTATAATATATAATTTTCTAAGAAAAGCATGAAAATAATCTGCCACTTCTTTGTACCTTGTCTGCACTTACAAGTATCTGATAAGTCACCCTTCCTTCTCCTTCACCTTTGTCCTTCAGAGCCATAAGCGATGAGCTGACACCTACAACCTCTACAAACCTATAGTACATTGTTTTGAAAATTACATGCTTGACTTAAATCAAGCATCCCATACTTACCATGAGTTTATAACACATACTCGATGGTCAAGTTTACATCAAAATGGAAACAATACCACAGCTATGAAAACAAGGCCAAAATATCATTGTTGCTTCAATAAGTGATGGAAAACACATCATCACTACAACACATGATTTACAAAAATAAGTCCAAACACTATTGTTTCTTTAACAAGTGATGGAAACACAACATCACTTTCACAGATTAAAATGCATCACAAAATAAGACCAGACATCATTGTTGCTTAACAAGTGATGGAAAAGACATCATCACTTTTACATTTTAAAATGTAACAAATTATTTACAAAAGCACGACCATGACAAGCTAACATATCTAGAAACCATTTTTCACTCGTCGATCTGAATGGGTCATGCCCCTGTGGTGGTTTTGCTTGTCAAATGACTTTTTCAACTATTTCATGCACCGATGCTTTGTCTTTAAGGCGCTGCTCTGGATGGAGCCTCCAACACGTGGTGCTTTGATGACCACTTCTGTTGCAATGACTGCAATAGGTCTTTTTCCTCCAAATCTGCTTTACCTTCTTCTTTTCCTAGGGTCTTTCACGCCTCCTCCTTTTGTGTGTTTCTATTATTTTCCAGCACTCAACAAAAGTATGGTTATGTAATCCACAAAAATTACATGTTTTTCGATGCCATGTTTTACATTCATCATTAACAACATGATTGTAATCGAAATTAACATTCGAATGTTGAGACTTGTTATCCCTTTCCCTGTTGTCTCTGTTGTAATTATGGCGATGAAAGCTTGCTCAGCTCTTTCTGTGCAATGGGCACTGTCATGGGATGATGGTGATGTGTTCCCATCATTCTCTTTCCTCGACGATTTCGACGATGTCTCAGAACTGCATCTGACACCTTCGAGCATCCTCCTTCAGTGTATCTCAACCCTACAAATCAAGGTCTTTACACAATCTCCAATGGATGAGTAATGCCTTGGCTATTAACACCAAGTTCTTCTTATTCCTTGTACCTCATCCTGGTAAGGACCCTCATGTTTGTCCCTGTAATTGGTATCTCCACATTTCCAATAGAAATCATACTATGTGAAGATGAAATTGATGAGAAATCAACATATTTTACCTCCACTGTCGATTTGGAAAGAACTGATGAGGGCCTCTCATCATCTGTTGTTGGTGGTTCACTCACTGTCTTGGCGGGTTCCCCAACTTCTTTCCTAACATACCCAAGTCCTACCTGATGGTGTAATTCCTCTACTTTGATGGGGTTGACAATGCCTTGGCCATTAATTCCCAAGCATTTTCCTTCATACCCCATTCTCTTTAGTAGTTTGGAGCCAATTCTTGTGGTATGATGATCAAAAACAGTGAAATCATCATTGGGAAACATACATGAAGTCAGAGAACTACTTTTTACCTCACATGGGTCACGTTGCAGCTTTTCCAAGACCTCGTCTTTAGCTTGCAGTTGTTGTAGAAAAGTATGTTTCTCCTCTTTCTCTTCTTGTAGAAGCATCTTCAATTCAGTGTTCTCCGCTTGAAGACTATGGCTGTTGTGCTTCAGTTCTTCTGTTAGGATCCCACCCTAACCCCCTTATTTATGTAGTAGGATCGTGTCATAGTTATAGTTAAGTAAAGAGTTAATAAAGCCCATATTACTAATTGTAAGTGGTTAACCTGCATTTAATGACGGGACCACAGCTAGTTGCAAATGGGCCATGGTATTAGATAGATGGTATTAATAAGAACCATGGTATTGCATGTATTAGTCATATATAAAGGATAGAGACTCCATGCGAGGAGCGTCATGTCTTATTTTGTAATCGAGCTCTGTTCTATTGGAGGTTGCCCCCCTCGAAGAGGCAAGTGAACATTACTTTCTGAATAATAAAATACCTGCTATTATTTCTCACGGTTCTATGTTCTGGGTATATTTCTGCGCATACTTGGTATTCTTGTATCGTCTTGCAGGTTAAGAGCATAACAAGTGGTATCAGAGCGCTTTCCAGGGCCGGTGGGATCTCCATTTTTTAGCAAAAAAAAATTTGGCTAGAGACGTGTTCCGGCGTCTTTAAACCACGGGATCTATCGTTGAGTGCATAAACCTATGAATTTGGGGAGGCATGCACGCAAGAAATACAAGAGGTGGTCACACTTGTTGGACTCCCTTGTAACCCCTGTGGGTACCCCTTCGAGTAGTAGCGCATTAGACAGAACCGCGCACAGACTGTCTTCCAAGTACCCTCTGGTATATTGGAAGCCCCCTAGCTCCCTTGAAACCTCACCATAGATAAAATGTCGACCGTCTTGCTGCTACAGTACACCGAGAACAGCACTTGGAGAGATTACTCGCCCGTACGATAGGGTAGTCGGGTTGTACGGCTAAGGGTAGGGTTGATCCTGCTTGGTTAATGCCCTGACAAATTGGGCCGAGTACTACTGTCAGACCCTTATGTATATTGTGATCTGTAGCACCTGACACTCCTCGAGACCATATTTCCCTTTTCTATCTCTGGATCACACATAATCTCTGGCAAATCAGATCTCGCAAGTAGGGTTTGCAACAGCAGCAAAAATCAGTCCCCCAGCTCAGATTTAACAGAACAGCCATTCAGATCTATTAGATCCATTAGATCCACAGCAGCAATCTGTTCTGCCACTCAGATCTATCCGATCAGCCATTCAGATCTCTCAGATCCACCAGAGCCGCCATCCAGATCTGAGTAGTTGTGTGGGTTCCTATACCAAGGCGTGATTTTCGCATGAATTTTAGCAACATTGACATTTTGGGGATTCGGCTACTGCAATATTCCTAAGAAAGGAGTAAAACTCCGTTAGGAGTTTTCAAAAAAAAAAAGTCTGAGACCCCCCGGGGTGCTTATTGGTGATCTAGCCCATAAGAATTAGGACGACTAGCTGAGCAAGGTGGTACCATTCAATTGTTAGTGCCAAAAAAAAAAATCGGACGGTCCCAAATTTCAAGTACATCGGATCGGTGCATGGTAGAAACTAGAGCTCAAGCTATGGCCAAAGAGAAGATCGACAAACTTGAACAATCCTTGAAAGACCTCCAAGATCAGCTGACGACAATAACTAATGCACTCTCTAAGGGCAAGGCAAAAGCCCGTGAGGAGGCGTATATTGGCAATGAACATAGTGAGGTGATTCTAGCCACTCTCTTCACTTCTGGGGCACCCACCAACAATCCCGTCTGCGACCACCCAACCTCGATATGCATAAATTTTATGGTTCTCACCCGGCAGCATGGGTAGCACAAATGGAGCAGTATTTCAATCTGAATTACATCTTAGATAATGAGACTCAGTTTATGGTGGGGATCATGTACTTGGACAATGAAAGATGGCAATGGTGGAAATGGAATCAACGTTGCAATGGAAGGCCCTTGACTTGGGACACCTTCAAAAAATCTCTTATAGAGTTCTTTGACCATGACTCTGCTTTTTTGGGTCGTCTCACTAAGCTCCGACAGAATGGCACAGTGGAGGGATATATTACAGCCTTTGAAGCCTTAGCTTTCCGAACTATGGGTCTCCAAGATGCGTTCTACACGGAATGTTTTATCAGTGGTCTTAAAGAGGCCGTACAAGCTCACGTCTGACTGCACCACCCTCCCACATGGTTGGAGGCTTGCAAGGTAGCTCGTAAAATTGAACGTGCATTAGCGGCCCAGTCCAATCGCCCAAATTTCACCGCCAAGGGTTGCCCCCCACAAGCTCACAACACTACTCAAACACTTAAGGTTCAAAAGGTGTCACCTACAAAAATGGCAGAAAGAAGAACGCAGGGATTATGTTACTACTGTGATGGAAAATACTCCCCAGGTCATAAATGCAAGGAGCCCAAATTCTTTCAAATTGATGCTACTGATTACAGCTCATCGGAGGAAGCCCCACCACTTGAGGAACCTGAGGAGGAAGAAGAGGACAACCAGAAGGACAATGTCCCTGACGAACCAGTTATTTCGCTGCATGCTTTGGCAGGGATTTCTTCACCTCAAACTCTCAAAATCAGAGGTTTTATTAAGCACTGCCTAGTAGTAATCTTGATTGATAGTGGAAGTACACATAATTTTATTCATCAAAGAGTCTTGGAAGCAGTGCATTGTTTTGTACGAGCAGTTTCTAACTTCCAAGTCCAAATTGCGGATGGGGGAACAATGAAATGTGAAGGTCGTTGTGAAAATGTCAAACTTCAAATGGGGAATTATCAGTTGAAGACCCACATGTTTGCCATACACATGGGAGGGTGCAACATTGTCCTCATTATTGAATGGCTTTGCACACTTGGGCCAATCAAAATGGATTTCCAGGAGTTATATATGAGCTTTAAGCAGAAAAACTCCACACATACCCTCCGCGGACTCCAGGTGGGAGCTCCCTATATCATCAGCTCACATAGGATGGAAAAATTGTTAAAAAAGGGCCCTCATGGAGTTATAGCTCAATTTAATTCCATCCAAGCCGTCGAACCAAATTCTCTTCCAATTCATCCTGAGATGCAACAGATTTTAAATAACCATCTGTCAGTCTTTGACAAGCCTTATGAGCTTCCACCCTCGAGAGGGGAACATGATCATAGCATCACTTTGGTCCCAGGAGCCCAACCACCAAATGTGCACCCATATAGATATCCATTCACCCAAAAGAATGAAATAGAAAAAATAATCAAGGAACTTTTGGAAGCAGGAGTCATTCGTCCCAGCATTAGTCCTTATTCATCACCGGTGGTCATGGTGCTTAAGAAAGATGGGGAATGGCGTATCTGTCCAGACTTCAAGGCCCTCAATAAGTTGACAGTCAAAGATAAATTTCCCATCCTGGTTGTTGATGATTTGCTGGATGAACTAAATGGGACTTAATTCTTCACTAAGCTGGATCTTCGCTCAGGCTACCACCAAATTCGCATGAAAGAAGTCGACATTCCAAAGACTGATTTCAGAACTCATGAAGGCCATTATGAGTTCCTGGTCATGCCATTCGGCCTTTGTAAAGCCCCATCTACTTTTTAGAGCCTTATGAACCACCTCCTCAAACCATATCTCAGAAAACTTGTCCTTGTTTTCTTCGATGACATCCTCATCTACAGTTGCACTTGGGTTGCACATCTTCAGCATGTAGATCTGCTCTTGCAACTGCTCCGCAAGCATAAATTATTTGCTAAGATATCCAAGTGTTCTTTTTTCATGGAAGAAGTTGAGTATTTGGGCCACATTGTGGGGCGTGAAGGTGTCAGGATGGACCCCAAACAGATCCAAGCAATGCAGGATTGGCCTCAACCTAAGACCTTGAAGAGCCTAAGAGGATTTTTGGGTCTCACGGGCTACTATCGCAAATTTTTCCGCAATTAAAATTCATTCCTCTGGAATGATGAAGCACAACAAGCCTTTACAGCTCTCAAAAATTCCATGTGTTCCACTCCAGTCTTAGCACTACCCGACTTCACCAAATCTTTTGTCATTGAATGTGATGCTTCAAGTACAGGTATTGGGGTGGTCTTAATGCAGGAAGGTCGACCTTGTCCTTCACAAGCCAACAACTAAGTGGGAAGAATCTGGGACAATCTACCTATGAGAAGGAAATGATGGCCATCTTACATGAAGTAGATACCTGGCGACCTTACCTATTGGGGCGACATTTCCAAATCTGCACAGACCATCACAGTCTTAAATATTTTTTGGAGCAACGCCTATCCTCACCACAAAAAAATAAATAGCTCGCCAAAATGTTGGGATATGATTATGAGATCATTTACAAGAAAGGGCACGAAAATACTGTAGAAGATGCATTATCTCACCAATTTGAGGAGGAAAGTACCTTGCTCGCAATTTCCATTCCCATTCCAGAATGGATTGAAGAGGCTCCCAGGGAATGGTTTTCACATCCCTGGCTCTCCCAACTCATTACTCAATTGCAGGCGGATCCAAATTCCACCAACAGCTACTCGTGGCAGGATGAGATTCTTTGCTACAGGGACAGAGTCGTAATATCACCAACATCCACCCTCAAAAGTTGCATTTTGGCAGAATTGCACTCATCCCCTATTGCAGGACATTCAGGCTTTCAGAAGACATATGCTCGCACCAGAAGATCATTTTTTTGGAGAGGCATGAAAAAGGACATCCTTACTTTTGTAGCAGAATGCGATGTCTGTCAACACCACAAAGGGGAGACCATCAAAGCACCAGGCACATTACAACCATTTCCCATCCCGGCATCAATATGGACGGAGGTTTCTATGGATTTCATTATAGGTCTTCCAAAGTCAGGAAACAAGTTAGTCATCATGGTGGTTGTGGACAGACTTTCAAAGTATGCTCATTTCTGTGCCCTACCCCACCCGTTTACACTGACTTTGGTCGCTCAATCTTTCATGGATCAGATCTTCAAATTGCATGGCATGCCCACTTCTATTATGTCTGATCGTGACCCGATCTTCACCAGTAATTTTTGGCAGGAACTCTTCAGGCTACAAGGCACCCAACTAAAACTCAGTACTTCCTATCATCCACAAACGGATGGTCAAACTGAATCCGTCAAAAAATGTCTGGAAACCTACCTTAGGTGTTTCACTTCAGAAAAGCAACATCTTTGGGTACAGTGGTTACCTCTGGCTGAATGGTGGTACAACACCAACTATCATGCCACCACCAAAATGACTCCCTATGAAGCAGTATATGGTCAACTCCCTCCTTCCCCTACTTCTTATA
>APFE030063545.1:85102-148288 GCA_000404065.3 Pinus taeda
GTAGCAGATGCATTATCTCACCAATTTGAGGAAGAAAGTACCTTGCTAGCAATTTCCCTTCCCATTCCAGAATGGATTGAAGAGGCTCGCAGGGAATGGTTTTCACATCCCGAGCTCTCCCAACTCATTTCTCAATTGCAGGTGGATCCAAATTCCACCAACAGCTACTCGTGGCAGGATGAGATTCTTTGCTACAGGGACAGAGTCGTAATATCACCAACATCCACCCTCAAAAGTTGCATTTTGGCAGAATTGCACTCATCCCCTATTGCAGGACATTCAGGCTTTCAGAAGACATATGCTCGCACCAGAAGATCATTTTTTTGGAGAGGCATGAAAAAGGACATCCTTACTTTTGTAGCAGAATGCGATGTCTGTCAACACCACAAAGGGGAGACCATCAAAGCACCAGGCACATTACAACCATTTCCCATCCCGGCATCAATATGGACGGAGGTTTCTATGGATTTCATTATAGGTCTTCCAAAGTCAGGAAACAAGTTAGTCATCATGGTGGTTGTGGACAGACTTTCAAAGTATGCTCATTTCTGTGCCCTACCCCACCCGTTTACACTGACTTTGGTCGCTCAATCTTTCATGGATCAGATCTTCAAATTGCATGGCATGCCCACTTCTATTATGTCTGATCGTGACCCGATCTTCACCAGTAATTTTTGGCAGGAACTCTTCAGGCTACAAGGCACCCAACTAAAACTCAACACTTCCTATCATCCACAAACGGATGGTCAAACTGAATCCGTCAAAAAATGTCTGGAAACCTACCTTAGGTGTTTCACTTCAGAAAAGCAACATCTTTGGGTACAGTGGTTACCTCTAGCTGAATGGTGGTATAACACCAACTATCATGCCACCACTAAAGTGACTCCCTATGAAGCAATTTATGGTCAACTCCCTCCTTCCCCTACTTCTTATATCAACGGGTGCTCAAAGGTGCAAGTAGTGGATCAACTCCTACAGAACCGCACAACCATGCTCGCCCATCTTAGAGAGAATCTTCATCAAGCTCAAAACCGCATGAAGCAACAGGTAGATCAGCACTGCTTAGAACGCCAATTTCAAGAAGGGGATCAGATATTTTTGAGGCTGCAACCATATAAGAAAACATCACTCAAAGACAAGGGTTGTCAGAAACTATCTCCAAAATTCTATGGATTTTATCGATTACTTCAGCGCATTGGAGAAGTGGCCTACAAGCTAGCTTTGCCACCCACTGCAAAAATCCATCCAGTTTTCCATGTCATGCCTCAAGAAAGTGATTGGGAACAATTGCAGAATTAAAACTAGTCTACCTGAATTGGATGAAGAAGGGTCAATCTGGCTCCAACCTGAACAGGTCCTCGACACACGAGAACAGCACCTGCGTGGTCACATGATCAAGGAAGTCCTCGTCAAGTGGAAAGACACCTCTCTGGAAGATGCAACCTGGGAACCAGCCACTATTCTTTAGCAGTTTCCGCAGCTTCAGCCTTGAGGACAAGGTTATTCTTAAGGGGGAGGGCATGTTAGTGTCCCACCCTAACCCCCTTATTTATGTAGTAGGATTGAGTCATAGTTATAGTTAAGTAAAGAGTCAATAGAGCCCATATTAATAATTGTAAGTGGTTAACCCGCATTTAATGACGAGACCACAGTTAGTTGCAAATGGGCCATGGTATTAGATAGATGGTATTAATAAGAACCACGGTATTGCTCCATGGTATTGCATGTATGAGTCATATATAAAGGATAGAGACTCCCTGCGAGGAGCATCGTGTCTTATTTTGTAATCGAGCTCTGCTCTATTGGAGGTTGCCCCCCTCGAAGAGGCAAGTGAACATTACTTTCTGAATAATAAAATACCTGCTGTTATTTCTCATTGTTCTATGTTCTGGGTATATTTCTGTGCATACTTGGTATTCTTGTATTGTCTTGCAGGTTAAGAGCATAACATCTTCTAGCGCCCCTTCCGTGGCTCACAACTAAAGTTGCAATCGCTCTTTTTCCTCTATCTCTTTTTGTAGAGATTCATACATCATTTCCACCTTTTGGGAAATTATGAGCATGGTCTCATACATCGCTTTTTCATCCTCCATCATTGCACATTCCATTGTTCATGCTTGCAATTCACATCCATGCGAAGACTGCTCTGATACCAAACTTGATCCGAGTTGACTCAACTCCCATATTTATCCAAGATATTTTACTTCCATGATGTTGTTAGAATTTCATTTAAAATAGTATAAAGTAACATATATGCATGTTGTAAAGAAGAAGGAACATGACAATAATCAGCAACATAAAACACAAGACGTTGATAACGGAGTTCATCCATGAGGGACTACATCTTCGGGCCCCAGTGTCAAGATGGTATAGGCCGCTACATTAAGTGCTAGAAAGAGTGATGATGTACATGCATGTGTTTTCTCTATCATACAAGGAATATGCCCTCATGCAGGATTGGCTCCAAGAGATGTTCTACTGCAGGAACTCTCATTCACTAAAGGACTCCTATCAGCATGACATAATTTCACGTATGATAATAATGAGCATCCCACCAATAATGGCATCAAAGGGATCTCAACTCAAACATACATGGTGACACATGAGTATCCCATCAACATGGAGACAAAGGGATCTCAATAACAACATGACAAGAAGTACATCTCACATCAAGAACAAAACAAGATCCCACATAAAACATCAAGCAGGGATCTATACAACACAATTCATCTCATGCAAAGAGATAAAGAAGTACATGATCACACTGCATATACCTCACATCAAAGAGTTATCTGAAGAAGAGGATGATAAACTGTTGGATCTGGCTGTACCATCAATCTCGTGGCATCGAATATCATGGAAATGACTGCTCACACATTGAATGCTGACACCCACACTCGACTTTGAAAAATGGCCAAAAATTGGAATGATCAAAAGGAAAATCTGATTACACCATCAGATTTGTGGCATCGAATAGTGTAAAATCGACTATCAAAATTATGAATTCTGACAAAGTGAAAATCTGGGGGTATAGGAATCTTCTAGATTCCCCCTAGATTCCTCAAAGATTCCCTCCTCCAAGTCATCTGAAGATCTGTTTCTCAAATCAAAATTTTGTTTGCGCCATCGAGATCCTTGCAAAATTCTGAGAAGAATGAGTATGAAGTTGGTTTCATTCTGACTCTGGCGAATTTCAGCCTCAAAGGAATCTAGAAGATTCCCTCAAGATTCTCGAAGATTCTCCTCCATTGGGAATCTGCAATTTTTTTTCTCAAAAGACGAATCCGACCTCGCCATAGCGTTCCCTGCTAAAATCTGAGAAAATTGGTTGTAAACTTGATTACATTCTGATAAAAATATTTTTTACCTCCGAAGGAATCTTAAAGATTCCTCAAAGACTCTGCATGAAAATTATCCCCTGGAATATTCTGGGCATCTGTCTCATTTTCCATGCCCAGGGTGGACCCCCTCTGCATTGCCATGCCTTTATTATGTTTCTCTCCCATTCGGTGTTTCGTCCTCCGTCGTGCAAATGAAAACGAAGGTTTAAATGCATTTTGTGGGTGGATATTTCCAAGGAAACTTGTTGGCATAACAATGGCACACTATGTTAGGCGGGCGGAGGTCACAAGGTTGAACCCCCCGCCCTACTGTTGCATAATTTTTGCACAGATTTTAATGTTGGTTTGTTTGTTACATTAACTGTGTTTTAATTGGTGTGTTCACCCTTTAAGTGGAGGTGGTTTTTTTTTGGTAACTATGCAGTAGTTTTAGGTTATGTATTAAGTTTGGGTTGGGTCGCCCGTGGAGTGGACCGGCCACCTAGTCGGGTGGGTTTGATTCCCACCAGCCCATAAATAACATACGATATGTACAGTAGTTAGGGTGTGGGCCAAGTCCACCGGAGGTGGCCCGTCCACCCCATATAATGTAATATATGGTTGGAGTTTTGGTTGGGGGCTAGCGGGGGTCATGGCCCTTCGGCGATTTTTTTAATTAACAATTCATTATTATATATATATATAGATATATATTCAAATAGATCAGTGGGTGATAGGGGTGGTGACCCGCCACCCATATATTTATATTATTTTTTTGGTTAATAATAGATTTTTTCGATTTTGTCTAATATAGGGAATATTAGAAAAATTAAAGAGGTAGAAATTTCACCTGCTTTCGGGAGCTAAGTTCCCATGCCAGTTGATGGTGAATTTGTAGGACTCTTAAACCTGACCCACAACCCAACTTTGACCAAAACTTTAACTGTCTCTTTCTCCCACATACGAGTTCGGATTTTAGTGTTGTTCGCACCGTTGGATCTGGTGTTGTTTGGGAGCAATCTAACCACTTTGAATTTTGACCCTTTCTGAGTCCTCTTGGACTTATGCCTGTGTCTGGAGCCACTTGGATCACCATCTAATTCCATCGCTTTTCCTTCTTCAAAAGGTATGTCAGTGACGATTTCACTTTGGAGTACCCCTCTACAAACTTTCGCTAGTAGTTGGTCATTCCCCAAAACACCCTCATATCATGGACATTCTTCAATTTGGCCAGATCCACTATCGCCTTCACTCTGCTTGGCTGCATATGTATGTGCTCTTGGCCTACAATGTGTCCAAGGAACGGAATCTCAGTCTGGGAAAACATACACTTCGACTTCTTTAAGTACAACTGATTCTTCTTCAACGCCTCAAACGCGAGAGCCAAGTGTTTCTTATGATCCTCCATGTTATCACTGTATATCATGATATCATCCAAGTATATTACTACGAACAAATCCAAATATGGACATAATTCATCATTCATCAAAGTGCAAAATGTGGCAGTAGCATTGCACAACCGGAAAGACATAACAAGTAACTCAAAACTTCCATACCTTGTCACATTCGTAGTTTTCCTCTCATCTCCTTCCGCTATTCACACCTGATAATATCCATGCCTCAAGTCTAGCTTTGAAAACACTCGGCCCTTCGCAAGCTTGTTGAAGCAATCTGCAGCTAATGGCAAAGGATCCCTGTTCTTTATCATTTTCTTGTTAAGAGCACAATAATCACTGCACATCCATAGCTCATTCGTATCCTTCTTTTGTTGGAACAATACTGGAGCTCCATATGGGGACTTTGAAGGTATTATGAAACCTGCATCAGCCAAGTCCTTCAACTTCCATTTCAATTCCTCCAACTCCAGTCCTAATAATTGATAAGGAGATTTTGTCGAAGGTTGCTTCCTTGACTCTAGCTCAATGCTATGGTCCACTGCATGCCTTGGTGGAAGTGTTTTAGGTAGCTCATCGAGCATCAAATCTGCATATTTTTCCAATACATCGGAAATCTCAGTCGAAACAGGCATCCCCACTCCACCATCTCTATCAACCTCCCTGATGACTGTCGCATATGTCTCCACATAGCTTCTCCAAGCTTAATGCAGAAACATGTTGCACCTGAACTTTCTTCCTTTGCTTATGAGTAGGAAAAGTCCAAGTTTGTGAGCCTTCAATCAACATAATCTCATCGCAAAAGGGGACAATAATTGCCTTATTTCCCTTTAGAAAATCTTGCCCCAATATCATGTCAAAGTCATTCATCTCCGTTACCGTGAAGTCTAATCGACCCTTCCAGTATCCAATTCAAATTGGCACTTCATCTGCCAACCTCGACACCTTATCCTTCAAATTCACTACCTTGACTTCCACATTAGATGGAATAATCTGCAACCCAACTTATTTTGCTAATATTATCATCATGAAGTTGTTTGTGGCATCCGTGTCCACCAATGCTTGGATAGTTTTGCCATGAACTTCCAAGTCAAGAAACCCCAAACTATGAATCCAATGTTTCTTTTCCACAACTTCAGATTGCATACATACCTTGTCTCTGCATCTTGCTATTGTTGTACCTATGATACCATCTATCACGCCCCCAATTATTTTTTCACGAATTAGATTACGTGCGGCAACGATGACCAAATGCCTAAACATCTTGGTTTCTAAGTCATTTCCCGGACTACGCCCAACACATTCACCTTTCACCATTTTATTTAATTTGAGTGCAGAATTACTTAAATCTTCATCACAACAAGAACAATGCAAGAGACACATATATAATGTAAATATCAGTTATATATATCGAATTGATGTCTTACAATGTCGGGAGTAAATACTCAACCGAGATATAAAATAATACAATCGTTGTTTTTGTGTTGCTCGATCGGTCGACCTGCTGCACAACCGAGTCGCAACACTATTCAGCCTCACCCCATGGCGCTACCTGGTTCACCACAGCCTCTGCACTACCATTACAACCGTGTTCACTACCCCTATCTACCGTGTACGTTGTCTCTTGGCATTGCGGTCGTGTTGGCTCGCCCAACCCACAACCCGCACTATATTTCTGTTCGCCTGAGTTTGGTATCTGCCCCACCGTTCAACCGACCCGCCACACCCAGCTCGTGGGTAGCTCCACCCAACCTGCGACCTGGCTTGCCTTCCGACCTACGGCCTTTCCGAACATTGTCATGGTGGGCTCATCCAAACCTGCAGCTCGTATGCCTCTTTCGCTCACCCAAATGATGTGACTAAGGCATATTTGCTTCTTTCTTGGTGATGTATTTCCACTTCTCTTCCACATATGTTTATATGCTCCTTAGGTCGTGGGTAGAGAGCATGGTATTACCTAACCGACCCACCCAATCCACCTTTAACATATTTTTAACATGTCAGCTCCAAGTGTGGGTATGAGTGGCACGCCCAGCTCATCGCTCCCCAACTCGTCCCCTATAAAACCAAATCGACTCGTGCTCCTCCAACACTTAGTTTATTTTCTGTGTTGGTGCGCCCTCCAACTCGTCAGTTCACCGAGATCGTCGGTTAAACGCACCTATCGTGACTCATCAATTATGTGTGCCCTTCCTAACTCGTCAGTTATGTGCGCACACCCAACTCATCGATTAAACGTGCCTTGGCGAATCGTCTGCCAACTCGTCGGTTAAACACACCCGTCGTGTGTGCCCGACTCACCCAAGTGCGATGATGACTCGAGGTCATGACACTTTATATGCTAATCAAAATGAGAAATACCCTTGTGGCGAGAGACAATTTGAAGGCCAAACATGGTAGATGAATCTTTGTGCAAAAGAAAATAGAAGAGGGTTTTGCATTGAAAAAGGGTTTTAGGACCAAATAAATTTATGGCATGCTTGCTGAGGTAGGGTTTTAAGCCAAAATGAGAAATACCCTTGCGTCAAGAGACAATTTGAAGGCCAAACACGATAGATGACTCTTTGTGTGTGTAATCGGTTTGGTGAAAATAGTGCATCACTATGTGCCTTTATTCGGTTTGGTGAAAGGAATGAGTCTAATGCTGCAATATTTTTAGGGTAAGTTCAAACAAAACGTGATGGAAACTCCGTAAATAGGCGTGACGGTTTACATTGTTTTTATTAGAATTTTTATACTTTTCTAATGCATTTAGGAACTCCTACAATGGAATCAGGATGGAACCATGATTTATGGAGTAATCATTTTATATATATATAATATAATATATATAATATTAATATATATATTTATACTATATATATATATATATATATATAATAATGTAATGTATATTATGTAATGTAGTATATAGTATATAATATATATACATTATTATACATATAGATACATATATACATATATATACTATATATACATAATATATTATAATATATATTATAATATATGGTTTTTGGCATTGCAATAAGTCACTAAAAGGGAGTGTTTTTGATGCATTTTGATTATACATTAGAGTGAGATATTAGATAAACATGGACAGAAGTTTAATTTTTTTGAAATATTAAAAATAGTTTTATGGTTTTGTTCTATTGGATGTGTTTTACAATTATAGTTTGAATTGGTTTAGAGATTTCAAATTGCTTGCAATATGGTGAAAATATTACAAAAAGAGAGTGATAGAACTCTAAAATGTTACAATCTAGTATTTGTGATGGTTCTAGTGTTCTCATTGTTGGTAGTCTCTCACTTATGTGCTTACCTGAGCCCTTACCCAAACATGGGATTTGTGTTCATTTGTTGCGCACTATTGGGAGCTCCAATTGTTCTCCTTTATTCATCATCCAAAATGTCTTTTCCATGTTATGTAACAGTCCCAGGTTAAAAGTTCACGTAATAAAGTTAATAAAAGCAAAATAAGACCAATGTTGCGCAAAGTATTTCAATATGAATGTTGGGAAAAGTATCACAGTGGACATCACTTGTTATGTATTATGGCTAAGGGGAAATTGGCAAAGACAATGACAAAGGCTTTGAAAAGACAAAAAATACATTATTGGTATTTTATTTAAGAAAATAATGTAAAGTAGGAGAAAACGGAGGTGAAAAGTCATAGGTTGCATGTGAAGAGGAAATTGAAAGAAAATTAAAGAAAATGAATAAGTTAGAGATATCAATAATAAAAAGACATCAAAGCATCAGTTTTGGGGCTTTTTGTCAATTCAGTTTTGGAATTTGTCTCAAAGAGGAGAAGAGCACCAAGAGGAGAAGGAAAACAAGCAAGCAAAGAAAGGACAAGGAAAGCAAAGAAAAGTAAAGGAAAGCAAGGATCAATCAAGGAAAGGTTGGATCAAGCGACTTCAGCAGAAGTAATTGCAAGTAACATGTTGCATGTGTGATTTCCTAGTTGGTTTTGACATGCATGGTATATGCATGTGTGTATTTGGTTCATTTTCTTTCTTTGGCATGGATTTTGTTGGGTTTCAATAATAGTTTTAGCCTTGTCTTGCCATTTCCAGATAGCCATGGTGTGATGGGATTCATTCTTCTTTGAGCTTTGGATTGCCAAAAGGTTTTGGTGCCTGGTAAGGTGGTCTCAGGAAAATCCCAAGGGTTGGGGGTGGAGATGGTTTTCTCCGGGAAGCCCTCAACAGATGGGTGGAGACAGGAAAATTCCTCAAAGGATGGTGAAGGGATTCTGAGGCATCCAAGCTCGGTTTGGTTTTGTGATCTCGGGACCGGTTTATGTGAGATTATGAGGGTGGAGGCGGTTTAACCTCTGGATTCCCTTGGTTTTTTATGGATTGGTTTATCCCATGAGAACTCGCTTTCATGCTTGGAATATCACATAGGGGTGATTGGTTGAAAGAAAGATTTGGTTCAACCTAATCTATGGTCAGGCGGTACGTGGAAGTCCCTGACTTGGTTGGCTTTTGCATATGTCAATAAGAGCTAAGTTCCTCCTTTATTTCATGAGTGATTTTACTTGTTATTATGGGGCTTTAATGGTTGTTCTATCATTGTTATTTATTTGGTCATATGTTGTTTATAAGCATGGTTTTATGACACATCCCAGTTAAGGTGCTTATCATGTTTGATTGATAAATAAATGGTTAATGAATGCATGACCTAATCGATGTTATTGCAACTATTTTGAAATGACATTAGTCCTTCTTGGTAAACCTCTGATAATTTTCAGATCTCTATGTTCATATATGCATTCATGACCTATAGATCTTATGTTCTCAATGTGTTCGACAAAATGACTATCATGGTTAGATCAGGCTAGGTCAAGTCCTTGATTAATATTTTTTTTAGAGGCTTTGTCTCTGTGTTATTTGTCATTTCTGGGAGTTTCATTAAGTTCTGCGCAGAGGTATGGATCCTAGTCCTGAAAAAGTGGCTCATATCTTGGGGTCGCTGGCACAGAACTGAGTGAAAAAAACTACAGTCGCTGGGAAGTAGGCCTGTGGGAGCGATTGGAGGGTTCCAGTCACATGGAGGCCTTTTCATGGGAGCGAATGAGGCTCTAGGTCAGTGAAAAATAAATTTAAGTCAAGGGTTAGGCACCTGGAGAGATTGGTTAGCTCCAAGGGGTCCTGTACCACTTGAGGGAAGTCAGTAAAGTATCGTTTTTTCGGCTCCATTTCCTTAAGGTTATCTAGGAGGTTGAAACATGTCATAGTAGCCCTCAGCTCATGTTTACCCTAGGAAGGCTGGTGAAAGTGGGTAGGTATGAGAGGAGGTGTTACAGAGTGGTATCAGAGCATGGTTCAATACTTGGACTGGATGGCAAGAATGTGATTGTTATGCATTCATGTCATTCATGTGCATGTGTGATAGTGGTATGGTTGTCATGTATATAGTCAGTGTCATAGTTTATGTTATCATGTATGATGTTGATGTGTTGGGTGAGATAGAGCAGGAGATGTAGAACATCAAGGTGTGGTTGCAGCACTAGACCTCAAGGTAAGAGTAGATCATCATACAGGTTCATATGTTGGGTATGCATGTATGTTGATTAATGGTTGTTATATGCCTTGTGGCTATATGCATGGTTGACATCTATTTTTATTATGGTTATATATATGTAGTAGATGTTAGTTAATTAGTGTGGTCATATGCAAATGTGTCAAATAGTCATGAATGGTAGTAACTTATTGTTGTATGCATTGCAGTCATACACATGATTATTATGGTTATTGCATTTAAGATCTTGATATTTTATGTAGCGTGCTAATTTATATTAGCCTGCACAAATGGTCATGGTTATGAAAGTCAGGTATGAGTCAATATACTTGTGATATTATGTCATATTAATATAGAGTTACTTGTGCAAATGTGATAGCCTTCCCTAAGATACATTGAGGTATGAGTTTGATTATGTCATCTATTTATCTAACCTGGTATGTTTACAAGTTGTTTGATTGTTTGATTAATTTCATGATTTGAGTATGTCTATAAGATTGCATGAAGGAATGATCTTATTTTAAGATGGTTGTATTAACATAATATGTTCTGAGATAGTTGATATGTACTTAAGTGTAAGTGGGTGCTAGTTGTAGTATTGTGACTAATGACTATGAGTTGATAATGACATGGTTGTTAGTCTTGGTAAAGATTGATTTCAAATTAATAGACATGATATTTTGATCTTTGGAACATGTGACTGGCATGTGTGAACAATTGCAAGGTGACATGCTTGGTATTAGAATGACAAGGAAACAACGGATTTGTTTATATAACTAACAATTGGGTGATGTGATAACACATAATGAGTCTTAATTGCAACAAGATAAAGTAAAATAAAGGAATGGGGTGAGAATTCCTTTGGCTATGTTTCGGAACCACAATTCCAAATGTATGAGTGCTACACATGCATACAAGAAGTCTTCTTAACCTTGATTTTGTCTAACGCTGTGTGGATATATGCTAGATTCATGAATATGTATTTGACAGGTACAACATATGGCTTCCAGTTATAGTTGGATTCGTCAAGGAATTGGAGTCCCTTGAGAGATGATATATGTATGTGTTCAGCTACAAGGCAGCGTGCTTAGCACAGTAAGTTAAGGTAATCGGTATATTGTTATGTTTATTTATACACTGACAATTATGTGTTTATGGTAGTATGATGTAGTGGATTACATGGCAAAGACACTGTCATGGAATCCTAGAGAAGGCTCAGGTTGAGATTTCATTTGGATCATTAGGAACCCACAGGGATTGATTCATGGTGTTTGTTGCTAGCCTTGTGCTTTCGGTGCTTTGTGATTTGTTTTTGTTTGATTTTCAATTTTGTTTGTGTTTGGTGCATTGCCATGCCACTGTGTTGTGGTGTCGTATTTCTATTGGTTTTTCATGTTTTTCTTCTTGTTTGCTTCTTGATCTTGTTTTTTTATGTTTTGAGGGTCTTGGGAATTGGTTAGGAAAGAGGAAGCTAATGGAGCTCAAGGAGAGATGAATGAAAATCAGGAGGTAATGTAAAACCCGGATAAATCTCGGTGCATGAGTACAGGGAAACTAAAGGAAAGAATATAGCAGTTAGTTGGATTGGTTGGGTCCATTGGTGTAAATAGACAGGGGCATGATAGTCATTAGAAAGGTAAAGTATATGGATCTGAAGTAATAGATGCCTTGGATATGTTGGTAATTTTTCTTCTCAATGTTGTGCATGTTGTGCACAGATAAAGGGATTTCTCTTAACCTTGACCTTATGATATCCGGTAATTGTGTTGTGGCCATGATTATGTTGATGTTTAAATATGTATGTGCGTATGTATGTATGTCGTTGTTTGACAAGGTTGTCCGGGATCACGATTGCTTTATGATGATTATTATATGTGTAGATGTGTATGTATGTTGTTGTCTAGTAGGGGTGCCATGGATCATTCTTGTGGAGGAATGATTGCTTATGCAGGTGAATGGCATGAAGAGGTTCATGGTTTCATGAGGAATCAAATGGGAAGAGTATCCCTGAAAAATCTATGAGGTTAGTATCATGTGGGTATGATTTGATATTATGTGATTATGCCTATTTTTATGTTATAGTAGGTAATGTTGAGGGATACATCAGCTAAATGAAAGCAATGAGATTCGCGACATGTTGGGAAAAGCATGGATAGTGGAAAGATGCTAGAGTCTAGGTTTCTTGGTAGAGACAGTGTGACCTCCAACTGTGTAGTACTATTGTTGTGTATATGTTGTACATGTTGTACTTATGGTGTTGCGTACATGTGGTACGGTGTGCATGTTGTATATGTGGTTCTATGTACAGGTTGTGTTGTGTACATATGGCATATGTGGTATTGTGTACATATAGTGTTGTGTGCATGTGCATATGTGGTGATGTGTACATATGGTGTTGTGTGCATGTTGTATATGCGATGTTGTGTACATATGGTGTTGTGTGCATGTTGTACATGTGGTGTTGTGTGCATGTGTTGTTGTGTACATGTTGTACATATGGCATTGTGTGCATGTGGTATTGTGTACATGTTGTGAACATGGTGTTGTGTACATGGGGTTGTGTACACTTTGTGTAGGTGTTGTTATGTACATTGGGTGTTATATACACGTTGTGCAGGTGGTGTTGTATACATTTGGTATTGTATACATGTCATACATGTTGTGTTGTGTATATTTGGTATGGTGTTATGGGTATTGTGTAGTCATTATATTGTGACATGTGTATTCGTGGTATTGTACGATGTGTACGTATATGTATTGTGTTGTACACCGGGTGTAGGTGTATGTGTCGTGTTGTACACTAGGTGTAGGTTTATATGTGGCACTGTACACCAGATGTAGGTGTATGTGTTGTGTTGTACACTAGGTGTAGGTGTATGTGTTGTGTTGTACACCTGGTGTAGGTGTATGTATTGTGTTGTACATTGGGTGTAGGTGAATGTGTGGTGTTGTACACTGTGTATGTATATGTGTTGTACATTGTGATGAGATCGATAGGTACCAAACTATTTGGACCCTTGTTGCTATTAAGGGTTGAGGCAGGGTAGTCTATGGATGCCCTTGTTGTTGATATTGAGGGTTGAGGCAGTTTTGTTTCAGGATACCCTTGTTGTTATTGAGGGTTGAGGCGGTTTAGTCTCAAGATATCCTTGTTGTTGATATTGAGGGAGGAGGAAATTCAACCTCTAGATTCCCTTGTTGCTTAAAGAGAAGGCATTGGGTGCTTGTTGTGTTTGGCAACTGGTTAAGTGTATGTACAAAAAGGACAAAGAACACAAGTAGAAGCAAAGGACTGATTGAAAGATAAGTATGAGTATTTTATTTCAGTTTTGTTATACATGTGACCTATGACTCTTATTTATGATGGTTACATAAGATTTATGATTTTGATTTATGATGGTTGCGTTTTCAGCTAACCAAATGAGATGTTTTTATACATGTTGATTTTATCAAACAACTAGTTTGACTTGTTGTGATAGGAAGTAAAAAGAATTGCAAGTGTACCTTATTGACGGGCCACCAATGAGGTATGATTTGAATTTATTTCAATTCCTTTTTATTCTAATGGAAATTATGTGCTTGGTACAAGAAAGCACGGAAAATGCTCAGTTGGGTGGTTGAAACTGACTATAAGAGTTAGTAGCAACAAAAAAGGAATTGGAACAAGCAGTACTATGGTGCTAAAGTATTCAGGAGCAAGGCCATTGTGGGACATTGGTACCCAATAGTGTCCATTGACTTCCATGAGCATGCAATGACCGGTATGATGGTTTTGAGGTAGGGATATGCCTTGGTTTTTGGAACGTCTAATGTGAGGAAACCTTGCCAAGGGATGGATTTCCCAAGATAGGGGATGTCGGGGAACTTGGAAGGTGAGTGACTGCATGGAAGGGGATGATCAGATTACCCGAGGGAATGTGTAGCAGAGAAGAGTAGGCTAGGGGATGGATTATTTTTGGTCATTAGCATTGCTAGATGGAATCAAATGCACATTAGGTGTGTTCACTAGAACAATGATTCGATAATTGTTCACTGAGGGAATAGATAGTGAAAGGATCATAGCGTTGGATATTGGATGCAGGTTTGATTTTAGCAGTGGATTACAGACTTCCTGGTAAGGAGGTGAATCCTGGTATTAATTTGAGGGTGGAGGAGAGAGCCTCTAGACAGCCCTTGTTGCAGATGCAGGCATCGTATCCTTTTATTTGTTGGTTAGAGAAAATGTGCATATGTATATATGTGTATTTTATTGTAAATATTGTATCAAGTTGGATTTATAAAGCTCCATGAACAATATGGTTATTTGTTGGTTGAAGCAAATGTGGTTGTTATTGCAAATACCAAAATGAGTTATGTTATAAAGCTCCAGTAAACGGTATGATTGTCATGTTTTCAGCAGGATGTCATTGTAAATACTGCATCGAGCTAAGTTATAAAGATCCATGGGCAGTATGCTTTAGTTTTCAGCTGTTTTGTTGGTTATAGGTGTCATAGAACACCGAGGACAGTGTTCCCCTAAGGGGGAGAGGTCTGTAACAACCTCAGGTTAAAAGTTCATGTAATAAAGTTAATAAAGGAAAGATAATACCAAGGTCATAGGACATGTTGTAGCACAATCTGGCCCAGCTAAAAGGGTAAAGATTTTAAAATAAATTTTCAACACAGGATTATATTTGCAAAGTCTGGTGGCAATTGTCAATTTTTGTTGACAACTCTGCAAAGGGAAGACATTTTGGATTTTCTTGAAAATATATTTTTATGGGAGCCATTTAATAACCAGCATCATATTTCTATAATTTTCTTTTGATGAAAATGATTTAGTTGGCCAAAAATGGGTTTTTCATAAACCCTAATTGTCACTCTTGGTTTCTATATAGAGAGGCACTTTATTTTAATTAAATAAAAAGGAGGCTCAAGGCCTAGTTCATGCCATGCATATGGCCATCAATTAAAATTACATACCACCAAGAAGGAGTCCACCAAAGTGGGTTGAAAGTCACATTACACATTAATATCTTGGAGAAGTGATGGTGTATATTCATGACATTGATATCATTTTGGAAATTGAGTTTGATAAGAGTGATGAGAATTTGGCTACGGGATATCGTGGTTGTCATGTTGTAGTTTTTGAAAGGATATATGGAAAAGATCCACATTCTCAAAGAGAGCTCGAAATAGGAGAAGGTCTAGTACCTAAACATCCTGAACATGGGTATAAGATAGAATGTCATAGCCATGAGCCTGAGTTTGAGTTTCTCCTCGCTACAAATTATAAAACCATAAAACTATGGAAGGTTCAGGACAAGAAGATCAGAAGAGTATGTGAAATGAATACATGCCCTTCAACACGCTTGGAAAATGGAAGTTTAGTCAGAAATATTCCTGGAGCAACTCCAAGGACAATTCCTGCTTCTAATGGCATTCCTTCACTCTTATTTCCCATGGTAGCTACCAGTGCCATGACACCCATGGCCAAATGTTGTAGGGTGTACACTCATTTTCAATCAATACTGATGATGAAACTTAAATATCGACAAATGATCTGAGAATAAATTTATGGAACTTGGAAATAAATAATCAATGATTCAATATTGTTGATGTCAAGCCTGCCAACATGGAGGAACTTACAAAGGTGATAACTTCAGTAGAATTCCATCCTAGTCATTGAAACATCTTTTCTTATAGTAGCTCAAAGGGCATTATTCGACTTATTGACATGTGGAAATCAATTCTATGTGATAGACATTCAAAACTATTTGAGAAGCAAAAATCACATAACAGAAAATTCAAGCATCTCCACACCATGAATTTCGGGAATACGGAGCAAATTTTTAAAAAACTGCGATCCGGGATTTTTGCATAATACCCCCAATTGACTTCATTTGGGAATTTTCCAAAAATTTGGACCAGTTTAAGAGATATCGCAATTTCCTCAGGAAGTATATGCCCAACATTGGTAAAACGTCTGCAACAAATTAAATTTTGTTTCTAAATTAACTAGATGGATGGCCAAATTTTTTAACTTCAAATTAAGGAAATATGGATGACATTGTAGTATAAGTTTGTAGATCCCAATATTCAAGTAGCTACACTCACTCATCATATCTAATATATATTATATATAATATATTTATATAATATATATATATATATTATTATATATATATATATATATATTGAGTTGCCTTCCATGCTTGAGAACACAAATTGAATTCAGTGAGAAAAAAAAAAACACCATGTGAATGTCATTCCAATTGCACAGTCCTTGAATAACTTAATTACTTAAGGAAATCGACAGCTCACATTATTCCTCATCCAAGTTAAAATAATCCCGCTGGCACAAAATGCACATAGAATAAAAAAGGGAGTGATCCCGTAAGGCAGTTTTCCAAAACCATCATTCACAGGATCTACAGTCATCATTTGTTACAACAGCATTGCTATCACTTTCTGGAAACTACCCAAGTGCCCCTGTAACTTGTTTATGGTTTTTCTTAGCGATGTGTGTAGAGGACAAACCTTGGGTCCCACTTAACTTCCACGACTAGCTCCCCTAACCAAACCTGGGGGTTAGAGGGGGGGCGGAGGCCCCCCCCCCCTCATTGCACCAACTGCGCAGTAGGGGGTTTTGAGGGGGGAAGTTAGCCACCCTCTACGGGGTTCGGGCAGCGACCCAGGGAAAAGAAAATTTGGACCCTATATTAGGTGGGCAGACCTACCTATGGTTTTGTGCATGGTTTTTGCACATGGTTTTGGGCGCGATGGTTTTCGGTCCATGGTATTGGATGCTTCGGCATGTATATATATATATGTGTGTGTGTGTGTGTGTGTGTGTGTGTGTGTGTGTGTGTGTGTGTGTGTGTGTATTGTAACATTGAAAGGAACATAATGAAAATCAATCTGGTAGTCCCAGTTTTGGCATCTAGGGGAAAATCTATGTGTATATTTGTTTTATGTGTTATGCTCTCGCTATTGTTTATTTTATGTGTTTTATAATTTGTATGTAGGTAATTTATGTCTAAGGTTAAAACCTACATTTGGTATCAGAGTTGTTTTGGCTTCAAGGGAACACCTTTGTTGCTAAGGGGTTTCGCTCGAGCCTCTAGTAGACCTTCTTCAGTGGGAGATCTGTGGGATCAATTCAGGTGGTGAAAGAAGATGGCAAGTAGTGGAAAGATAGGGATCGAGAAATTTAATGGTCAGAATTTTGAGTTATGGAAACTCAAGATGGAGGATCTGTTGGTAGATAAAGATCAGTGGATCATGGAAGATCCGGGTACTAAACCAAAGGGAGTTTTTGATGAAGAATGGAAGAAGTTGGATTGGAAGGTAAAGAGCAAAATACGATTGTGTGTCTCAGATTTAGTATTGCTGAATGTATCAGGGGAAGCTACGGCTAAGGATTTGTGGGACAAGTTAGGGACTTTGTACCAATCTAAGTCTCTAGTGAATAAATTGTTCCTACGGAAAAAGTTGTATAACCTGAGGATGAAAGATGGAGACTCGGTGACAGAACATCTAAACGCATTTAATACTGTGGTAAGTCATTTATTATTTGTTGATATTAAAATTTCATATGAAGATAAGTGCATCAGTTTATTGTGTTCTCTACTAGATTCGTGGGATATTCTGGTTATTACAATAGGTAGCAATGCAACTGCCTTGCAGTTAGATGAAATAGTCTCATCCTTACTGACGGAGGAGATGAGGCGGAAAAATATGGAGAGCCAGAATGGTGATGCCTTGTCTGTACGAGGAAGGTCCCAAAACATAAACAAAAATAAGTCATCGAGTGGGAGATCTAAATCTAAAGGGAGATCTAAATCTCCAGGAAAACCTGTAAAGGTGTGCTGGAAACGCGGAAAGGAAGGGCCTTACAAAAGGGAATGTAAATCTAAATCTTCTGACAAAGGAAAGGGATCTGATGATGCTCCTTCTGCAGAGGCGAAAACCACCTCGGATGAAGGTGGGGATGTGTACTTGGCTTCTTCAAGTACACATGTAGATCATGAGGCATGGTTGATTGATTCAGGTGCATCCTTTCGCTTCACTCCCCATAGAGAGTGGTTCTGCGAGTATGAGAAATATGATGGTGGTGATGTGTTCTTAGGGGATGACAGGAAGGCTAAAATCATTGGTCGTGGAAAAGTTAAGTTGAATTTGTAAGGTGGAAGGATTAGAACGCTTCCAGGTGCTCTACATATTCCTGCATTGGCCAGAAATCTGATTTCTATAAGCAAGTTGGATGATGCAGGTGTAAAAACAGTGTTTGAGAAGGATACTTGCAAGATGGTTCGGGGAGCACTGGTATTGATGCGAGGAGTTTGGATTGCAACTCTGTACAAGCTACAAGGCAGCACTATTATTGATGGGTAAAAAAAAATTTGGTTTTTGAAAGTGGAGCAGAAAATCTAGTGGTCTCTGGATAAGAGACCATGCTATGGCATCAAAGGTTTGGACATATTGGAGAGAAGGGCCTTCGAATACTTCATGGTAAAGGTATGGTAGAAGGTATGACTAATATCTCTCTGGATTTTGATTTCTGTGAAAATTGTGTATATGAGAAGCAGAATCAGGTGAGTTTCCCCTCTAGTGGTAAGAGGGAAAAACATATATTAGAGCTTGTGCACAGTGATGTGTTTGGACCTGTGAAGGTTCCATCACTAGGTATGTTTGTGTACTATGTTTCATTTATAGATGACTTCTTAAGGAATACATGGATATATTTCATTAAGAATAAATCTGAAGTCTTTGACAGGTTTAAATAATTTAAGGCTCTGGTGGAAAACCAGACAGAGAAGAAGATAAAGGTGTTGAGGACAAATAACGGTGGAGAGTTTTGTAAGAAGGAATTTGAAGAATTCTGTAAGAAGTGTGGTATAGCATGGAAAAATACTACTCCATACACACCTGAGCAAAATGGAGTTGCAGAAAGAATGAACAAGACGTTGATGGAAAGGGAAAGAAGCATGTTCAGTGGTGCCAAGTTAGGACATGAATTATGGGCAGAGGCGATGGAGACAACATGTTACCTGGTCAACAAATTACCTTCATCAGCGTTGGAGGATAAGACTCCACAAGAAGTATGGACTGATAAACAACCATCTCTTTCACATCTGAGGGTATTTGGATGTGATGCATATATACATGTTCCAAAGGAGAAAAGAACAAAGTTGGATAGTAAATCTGAAAAGTGCATCTTTATTGGGTATAAGGATGGTTCAAAAGGTTATAAGCTTTGGAACCCAGTAACAAGGAAGGTTGTGTATAGCCGAGGTGTGGTGTTTAGAGAGGTGAAAGATGTTATTAAACATAAAGTCCAACCAAAGGAACTTGAGTAGATAGATTTTGAGCTAAAGGAGGAAGAATCAGACTCTACAACAGAAAAGGAATTAGAAGATGAACATCCACAAACTCCGGTTGTGAGAAGAATAGTTCAAGAAAAAAGGCAGCCAGAAAGGTATAATCCATTTGCTTTCTGTTCAAATTTTGCTTTATCTATTAACGATGATGATCCTAGAATTGTGAAGGACAGTAGATTCAGAAGATGGAAAACTCTAGAAAGAGGTCATGGTTGATGAAATGGCATATTTGCACAAAAATGAGGATTGGGATCTGGTGGAGTTGCCGGCTAGAAGGAAACCTGTTGGAATCAAATGGGTGTTCAAGAAGAAGAAAAATGCAGAAGGAAAGGTGGAGAAATACAAAGCTCGGTTGGTAGAAAAAGGTTATTCCCAGGTGTCAGGAATTGATTTTGGTGATATTTTTTCTCATGTTGCCAAGGTAGGTTCTATTAGATTACTTTTATCTATTGTTGTTTCTTTTGATTTTGAGGTAGAACAGATGGATGTGAAGACAACATTTCTTCACGAGGATTTGGAAGAAGAGATCTACATGAAGCAACCTGAAGGCTTTGCAGTGAAGGGTGAGAAAGAAATGGTATGCAAGTTAAAAAATTCTCTATATGGGTTCAAACAGTCACCAAGGATGTGGTATCAGAAATTTGATATATTTATACGGGGACTTGGCTTCACCAGAAGAAAAGTAGATCACTGTGTGTATTTTAAATTAATTGGTGACTGTGTTATTTATCTGGTCTTGTATTTAGATGATATGTTGCTGGTTGGAAATGACAAAGAAATTATCCAGGATTTGAAGACCCAACTGTCCTCCAAATTCAACATGAAAGATCTTGGTGCTACAAACTATATTTTGGGCATGGAAACTAAAAGAGATCGGGCAAAGAGGAAGCTCTGGTTAAACCAGAGGAAGTGTGTTGAGACAATATTACAAAGGTTTAATATGCGGGGTAGTAAACCAGTGAAGGTTCCTATTCCTGTAGGTGTAAAGTTATCTGTTGAACAATGTCCCAAGACACAAGAAGAGGAAGAGGACATGTCTCTTGTTCCATATGCAAGTGCAGTCGGTAGCCTGATGTATGCGATGGTCTGTACTAGACCAGACATTGCACATGCAGTGGGAGTATTGAGAAAGTTTATGTCAAAACCATGGAAGGAGCATTGGACAGTGGTGAAGCGGGTTTTCAGGTATTTACGTGGCACTAGTGATTATGGTTTGTGTTACCAAGGAAGATCAAGATTGGACAGAGTTTTGGATATTCGTGGTTTTGTTGATGCAAACCGGGCCGAATATCTGGATCAGAGAAGATCTACAAGTGGGTATGTGTTTAACCTATTTGGAGGTGCAGTTAGTTGGATAAGTAAGAAACAATCTGTAGTGGCACTATCAAATACAGCAGCAAAATATATGGCAATCACTCATGCAAGCAAGGAAGTAGTTTGGTTTCAAAGATTGTGTTCAAGTATGGGGTTAGTACAGGGAGCTATAAGGATAGACTGCGATAGCCAAAGTGCAATTTTCTTGGCAAATAACCCTGCTTACCATTCAAAGACAAAGCACATTGATGTTCAGTATCGCTTTGTGAGGGATATGATAGAAGACAAAAAGTTGTTGCTGGTAAAGGTGGACACTTTGAAGAATACTGCAGATGCATTGACAAAATCTGTGAGCTTTGAGAATTTCTCTTAGTGTAGAGAAACAATGGGCATTGCAGGGCTAGTTAAATGACTAAGCTCTCCTATGGAAAGAAAACAACAAGTGGGAGAATGTTTGGTTGTGTTATATTCTTTCCATGACTAGCTCCCCTAGCTAAATCGGGGGGTTAGAGGGGGGCTGGAGCCCCCCCTTTGTTGCGTATACTACATCGTAGGGGTGTTTTAGAGGGGGTGGCTCTATGGGGTCTAGGGAAGCGCCCCGGGGAAAATAAATTTTGGACCCTATATTAGGTGGGCCGACCTACCTATGGTTTTGTGCATGGTTTTCGCACATCGTTTTGGGCGCGATGGTTTTCGGTCCATGGTAATGGATGCTTCAGCATGTATATATATATGTATTGTAACATTGAAAGGAACATAATGAAAAATCAATTTGGTAGTCTCGGTTTTGGGATCTAGGGAAAAATCTATGTGTATATTTGTTTTATGTGTTATGCTCTCACTATTTTTTTTTTTTTGTGTTTTAGAATTCGTATGCAGATGATTTATGTACGAGGTTAAAACCTACAAATGTCAACCTCTCAGCGATGCGTGGCACATGTTTCATGTTTATGTAGCAAATCAGCGTTGTAAGAGAAGTTTCTTAGCCAAAATACTTAACTATGAATATGACATTCCAATTGCATAGCGCTTGAAGAAAACTTAATTGCTTAAGGAAATTGACGGCTCACATTATTCCTCATCCAAGTTAAAAAAATCCCGCTAGCACAAAATGCATAGAGGATAAAAAATGGAGTGATCCAGTAAGGCAGTTTTCCAAAACCATCATTCACAGGATCTACGGTCGTCATTTGTTACGACAGCACTACTATCACTTTCTGGAAACTGCCAAAGTGCCCCCATAAGTTGTTTATGGTTTTTCTTAGCGATGTGTGCGGAGGACAAACCTTGGGTCCCACTTAACTTCCTCTCTGGCAAAGTCAATTACATGCTTGTGTTATTGAGTTTATAAAGTTAAAAAGGGGCTCGTTGTTGATTTTTAGTAGCATCGGATGTTGTATAGCCTTGAAATTTGGAGAGGCTAAGGCACATGAGATCTCCAAGACCCAAAAATCGTTTTGAGAAATTCCACCTGGATGAGGAGATATTAAAATAATTAATATTTTTAATGGGTTCCTAAGTCTAAACTTACGAAAATAAAAATATTAATGGGTATTAATAAAGATAAGGGTGAGAAGCTTCTAAGAGACGAGGATCAAGTCTATTTTAATCTTAGCCATTGATTAGGGACTTAATCGCAGTCGTTGATTCATCAACAGGAAAAGTATAATAGAAGACTTGAGGATCATTTCGAAAGACACCAGTAGATACTCAGTATCTCAAGGAAAATTGATTCTCAAGTAGAGGAGATCGATTTCAGAAGGACAGTTGCAGGGTGGAGGAAGAGGAGGGCATCAACAATAGGCAGTGACAGAGGAGGAGGTGACGAAGAGACAGTAGGAGACAGTGCAGAGAGAGATGCAGTACAGAGCAGAGATGCAGACCCTACGCAGGCTGACATAGAGGGATGCAGAGCCACTCATAGCCACTGCTGGACCACGCAGAGTGGCGCAAGGGTGACGCAAAAGTGGGAGTGGGGTCTCCAAAGTGTCAGAAGGTCTCAATGGGAAAGTCTCAGGTGTTTTCTTTCAGTTTCTCTCTAATTCATTCCTTGTAAAAGCAATTGCTACTGAAGATTAATAAAGTCCTCATATGTTGCACCGGTTTCCCCACATTTGGTTTTTTCATGGACAATTGTCCGAAAATAACTGTGTTGATGTGATTGGTTCATGTGCATGTATTTTTTTTCTCTAGGTAATTGTGTGATAACTGCAGTAGAATTTATTTTAATATTTACTAAAGGGATTTCGTAAATAACATATTGTGAATAATAAGTAGGTGAAATAAATCAGTTGCTACAGTAGTAGAAATTTAGTTTAGAAATTTTCAAATGTTATCATAGCAGAGATCCGGCAACAGGAGAGGAAAATAAATTATGCGTTAAGAGCATGATGCAGATGCATCCACTCAAGGGGAATCACACATATTTCCAGAAGAATACACAAGGGACATAAAATTACGATTATTCTATGTTATCTTCCATATTGGAAGAATAAGTCGCTTTCTTAGCAAGCTCTGCCTCCTCAGAGGTTTGGTATATAGACAGTGGAGCTTCCTGGCATATGACATGAATCCATGATTTTTTTCAGATTATCAAGAAGAAAGAATGAATTTTTAGATCACCATGGGAAATAAGGCAAAGTGTACTCCAATAGGAAGAGGTACTATATTTTTTCAAACTGAAGCAAGAGAGCAGCTTTGAGAAACCAATGTGTTGGATGTGCCAGGATTAGGGATGAACGTACTTTCTGTATCTCAACTTCAGAACAAGGTCTATGACATTTTCTTCATTAAGGAGAAAGTATATGTCAAACACCCGAGTTGGAAAAACAAGGCCCATATTGGAATCAAAAGTAACAAGTTGCAACTAGAATCACTAATGGCACTGATAGGCAGTAATGGAGACAAAGAATTGAATGAACTATGGCATAGGAGGATAGGACACTTACACCATGGGGCTCTGAGAATTCTCAGGAAAATGGTATCAGGAGTTCCAAAACTAAGTACTGAATGAGATGATGTATGCAGAGGGTGCACTCTGGGCAAGTATGTCAAAGCGGCGTTTTTCGAAAGTAACAATAGGGCTAAGAGTGTGCTATGATTGATACACTCAGACATTTGCTGATTGATGTCCACAAAAGCTTTTAGTGGTACTAAATACTTCACCACCTTCATCGATGACCATTCCAGGAAGACTTGTATCTACTTTTTGAAAACCAAGGATGAGGTTTATGGTCAATTCAAAGAGTTCAAGGCTCTAGTGGAGAATCTGACGGGAAAGAAGATAAAAGTGTTGTGCTTAAAAAATGGTGGAGAGTATGTTGACAAGGACTTCACCAATTTTTACACTAAGGAAGGAATCAAAAGAGAGTGGAAAAATCCCTACAATCTGGAGCAGAATGGAGTAGCAGAAAGGAAAAACAGGACTATTGTGGAAGCAGCTAGGGCAATGTTGTATAATCAGGATATGACTAAATTCCTATGGGCAGAATCATGTAGCACGACAGTTTATGTCCAAAACAGGACTCCTCACAAGGCATTGGGCAAAATCACTCCGGAGAAGGTCTTCACTGGGAAGACACCTGAAGTCGGTCATTTCAGGATATTTGGGAGTTTAGCATATTGTCGTATACCCAAAGAGAAGAGAAAGAAATTAGATCAAACTGTTGAGAAAGGATATCTTGTGGGGTATAGCGAGAATGCTAAGGCATATAGAGTCTATCTTCTAGGGAGTAGGAAGGTAGTAGTTCGGTGAAATGTAGAGTTCATGGAGGATATAGCTTTCAGGAAATCTCGTGAAATGCCTTCCGAGGAGCAATCGAAAGACGAGTCGTTGGTCAAACCACTTCAACTAGCGGAAACTAATACCAAAAATTATTCTGAAGACAAAGCTTCAGAACAGGAGGAATCTCAGGAAGAGGAAGAGATGATAGATGTGCCTACTACCAGTGGAAGAATGATCCGAGAACTCCGACAAATTCTATGGGATACAGAAGACTTCATTGGTGCACCCAGGAATAGTAAAAGGGAGTGAAGACAGTGAGACAGATACTAGGCCTTAGTAGCTCAGGTTGGGGAACGTTCTAGTTTTCAGGAGGCCGTTCACCATCAAGTATGGGTGGATGCTATGGTGGAGGAATACAGCTCTATAATGGTCAATGATGTCTGAGAAGTGGCACCTAGGCCTCAGGGTAGATCAGTGGTAGGTTCGAGATGGATCCACAAGATCAAATATGTTGCAGACGGCAATGTGGAGAAATGCAAAGCTAGTTTTGTGGCTAAGGGGTATGCTCAAAAGGAATGGATAGACAATGAAGAAACCTCCACCCTAGTATCCAAGTATACTTCTATTAGAACTGTGATATCTCTTGCAGCACAGATAGGGTGGGATATTCATCATATGGATGTCAAGACGACATTCTTGAATGGGGTAATAGAAGAGGAAGTATACATTGAACGGTCAGAAGGTTTTGAGACACGTGAGAAGAAATATCATGTATGCAGATTAAAGAAAGGCTTATATGGACTTAAACATGCACCTAGGGCATGGTATGGTCGAATTGATGGCCACTTGCAGAAGATGGGGTTCATCAAGAGTGACGCAGACCCTAATCTCTACTATCTGGTTATAGAGAATGAGCCTCTAATCCTAGTGTTATATGTAGATGATATCTTCCTGACAGGATCATCCATGCTCATCAAAGACTGCAAGAAGAACCTAGCCACAGAATTCGACATGAAGGATTTGGGACAGATGCATTATTTCCTGGGGTTGGAAGTTTGGCAACAGAAGGGTGAGATCTTCCTTGGACAAGGGAGATATGCTACATAAATCTTGAAAACTTATGGCTACTCCAATTATCACCAACTGGAAGAAGATGTATACATCAGAAGATAAAGACATTGATCCCACCTTGTACAGACATCTTATAGGGTCCCTGATGTATCTGGTCAATACCAGGCCAGAAATTTGTTATGTTGTAAACACCCTCATTCAATTCATGGTGGAACCTAAGAGGGCACATTGGGCATCAACCAAACATGTTCTCAGGTATAAACAAGGAACAGTCGATCATGGACTATTGTACACCAGAGGCAATGACATCGGGCTGAGTGGGTTCACTGACGCAGATTGGGCTGGAAGTTCAGTAGATCAAAAAAGTACAATTGGGTGTTGTTTCAACATTGGATCAGGAATGACCTCCTAGTGCAGTAGGAAATAGAAATTCGTGGCTGTGAGCTCAGTTGAAGCAGAATATATGGCAACTAGCACAACTTCATACGAAGCCATATGGCTTAGGAAATTTCTTGTGAATCTATTTAGGAGAAGGATGGAAGCGACCAAGATCATGTGTGATAATAAGAGTTGCATCAACCCTATGAGAATCCAGTATTTCATGATCGGTCGAATTACATTGATATCATGTGTCACTTTGTCAGAGACTGTGTCCAACAAGGGGCAGTACAGTTGAGATACACTCCTACAAGAGAATAGGTGGAAGACATCCTCACCAAGGCTCTATGAAGAACAAAGTTTGTTTATTTCAAGGAGAAGATGGGGATGGTAAAGAATCCATTTCAGTAGTAGAAATGGATAAGTGTTAAGAGTTGCAATCCAACAATTAGAAGTGGCAATGCTATGGGCAACATGATGCAACATGTTGAGAGGGAGCTATAGTACAGGTGCGGTAGTGGCAGTCGCAGTGTCATGGGTAGCAGTGCAGGGGATGTGAGGCAGTAGGCCAAGCATCAGCACAGGTACCGATGTGGAAGATCAGTGTGATGTTTCTATAGTGAAACATTGCTAAAGCACATTCATCGCTAAGAGGGAGTGTTGATTTTTGGTAGTATCGAATGTGCTCTAGCCTTGAAATTTGGAGGAGAGGCTAAGGCACATGAGATCTCCAAGACCCATAAATTGTTTTGAGAAATTCCACCGAGGTGAGGAGTTATTAAAATAATTAATATTTTTAATAATATTAATGGGTATTAATAAAGATAAGGATGAGAAGCTTCTAAGAGACGAGGATCAAGACTGCTTTAATCTTAGTCATTGATTAGGGACTTAATCTAGGCCATTTATTTGTCAACAGGAAAAGTATAAGAGAAGACTTGAGGATCATTTGGAAAGACACTAGCAGATACTCAGTATCTCAAGGAAAATCGATTCTCAAGTAGAGGAGATCGATTTCAGAGGGAGAGCTGCAGGGTGGAGGAAGAGGAGGGCATCAACAGCAGGAAGTGATAGAGTAGGAGGTGACACAGGGATAGTGGGAGACAGCGCAGAGAGAGACTCAAAGCCTACATAGCCTAACATAGAGGCACGCAGAGCCACGCTAGGCCATGCAGAGTGACTTAGGGGTGACGTAGAAGTGGGAGAAGGGTCTCCAAAGTGTTAGAAGGTCTCTAAGGGAAAGTCTCAGGTGTTTTCTTTCAAATTCTCTGTAAAACCATTCTTTGTAAAATAAATTTTTGTTGAAGATTAATAAAGCCCTCATCTATTGCACCGATTTTCCCACATTGGGTTTTTCCAGGGACAATTGTCCAAAAATAACTGTGTTGATGTGATTGGTTCTTGTGCATGTATTTTTTTCTCTGGGTAATTGTGTGATAAGTGCAGTAGAATTTATTTTAATATTTAATGAAGGGATTTCGTAAATAACTTATTGTGAATAATAAGTAGGTGAAATAAATCAGTTGTTGCAATAGTAAAATTTTAGTTTAGAAATTTTGACACTCGCTGATTATACAAAGTATACACAGTAAAAGAGCTAGCTCTTTTATTTTCTTTTGGATTTAAATATTATGAGATTTATTATATCATATTTTTGTAAAAATATTTTTAACATTTGTATAATTGTTTCAAAAATAGTTTTATAACCAATTCTAGGATAGTTTGAGTAGGGGAGGGAATAAAAAATTAGAAATGAGACATGGCAAGGCTTCGGATTCCAGTCTTCATGACTAAGTATTGTAATCCAAAATCTTTTTGAAGCTTGAATAATATATTGCAATTTGATTCCAGTTATAGGAAGTTGCAGCCATTATTTTTCTAGTCATGTCTCAACATCCATTCAACTCTTTCCTTCTCTTAGATAGTGTAAGATACAATTGGTACTTCATTTTAATTTTTAATGAATTTACTTAATTGTACTCATGATAATTAATATTGAAGTCCTTAATGAGCGCTCCACATCCAGGAACCTCATTCATATTTTCTTAGTCTGACATTATTCTTTCTGTAGTGGTCTAAATTCATATTCTTAATTGCCTAGTTTGGACTTTGTTCTCTATTCTTCTTCATCTCACTTGTCTAGTCTAGCATTCTGCAACTCTCAGAGCCTCTGGCCATTCTGCTTTGGAAGGATAGGGTTTCAAAACTAGAAATTTTGGTTAAAAGTCTTCATGGCCTGTACTTCCAGCCACTAATTTTAATTATTTTATACAATTTCAAAATGTCTCGGGCACTGGTTCCCCTACAGCCAGGAACTACCTCCTGAGGTACAACAGGACACATATTTCAAGTTGAATGTTGGGAAAAGTATCCTAGTGGGCATCACTTGTTGTGTATTATGGCTAAGGGGAAATTGGTAAAGGCTTTGAAAAGGCAAAAAGTCATTATTGGTATTTTATTTATGAAAATAAAGGAAATTAGGAGAAAAAGGAGGTGAAAGGTCACAAGTTGTATGTGCAGAGGAAATTGAAGGAAAATTAAGGAAAATGAAGAAATTGGAGGCATCAATAATAAAAAGACATTAGAGCATTAGTTTGGGGCTTTTTGTCGGTTCAGTTTTGGAATTAGTCTCAAAGAGGAGAAGAGCACCAAGAGGAGAAAGAAACCAAGCAAGCAAGCAAATGAAGGACAAGGAAAGCAAAGGAAAGCAAGGATGAATCAAGGAAAGGTTGGATCAAGTGTCTTCAATAGGAATACTTGCAGGTAACATGTTGCATGCATGATTTCCTTGCTAGTTTTGGCATGCATGGTATATGCATGTGTGTATTTGGTTCATTTGTTGTCAATGGCATGGGTTTTGTCGTGTTTCGACAGTGGTTTTAGCCTTGCCTTGCCATTTCCGAATAGTCATGGTGTGATGGGATTCATTCTTGGTTGAGCTTTGGATTTTCAGAAGGTTTTGGATCCAAGTGAGGTGGTATTAGGAAAATCCCAAGGGTTGGGGGTGGAGATGGTTTTCTTCGAGAAGCACTCAACAGGTGGGTGGAGATAGGAAAAATCCTCAAGGGATGGTGAAGGAATTCTGAGGCATCCAAGCTCAGTTTGGTTTTGTGATCTTCGGACCGATTTAGGTGAGATCGCGATAGGGTGAGGGTGGAGGTGGTTTAACCTTTGGATTCCCTTGGTTGTTTATGGATTGGTTTATCCCATGAGATCACACATTCATGCTTAATATGGAACTAGGATGATTGGCTAAAATAAAGATTTGGTTCAGCTCAATCTATGGTCGAGTGGTATGTGGAAGTCCCTGACTTGGTTGACTTTTGCATATGTAAATAAGAGCCTAAGTAACCTGACATGTGGATTTGGGATTCGTCTGATACGAGGATTCAAGTGTTGAATTCGGACACGTTGATCCCCCGGAACAAGACACATTCGGATACGTTATATATTATTTTATTCATATATATATATATTATATATATATATATATATATATATATTATATAATATATATATATTAAAAAATAGATATTTCTTACACAAATTCTCATTAATGATACAAATTCATTGATTTCAAACATAGATCTTCATCTAGATGTAAGTTTTACTATTTACAAAGTAAGTTAGTATTAGTAACATTATAGCATGCAAGTACATACAAAATTCAAATACATGTCACATAAATGATAAATCAATGAATCATAAATTCTAAATTCATAAATGATAAATCATAATACATATTCAATTCATGAATGATCTAATAGGAGAAAGACAAGATAGTAAGATAAAGACACTGGCAAATGTAGTTTTCTCATTAAGTAATCAAAATCAAAGTGTGTTACATAGGTAGTGCAATGCCAATGGAAAATAGAAATAGAAAATACAAAACAACTACAAGTATACAAGCCTCAAGGCAGTAGGTAGCTCATGACTAATGAGTCATCAATCCTCATAGTCATCATCAAAATCAACATCATTGTCCTTATCATCATGGTCACCACTACTCTCCTCTGTTGCATCCTCCTCCCCTATATCCAAAGTCGCCTCTTCATATGCTGGTATGGAGGATGACCCCTCTACAGAATCACCATCATCAAATCTAACAGGCTCTAGCACTGGATCATTGAGATCCATGTTGGCCAATGCCAACTCAATATTGTTGTCCAGACCCATATCATCAGGAAAGACATCCCACATCTTTGTCTTTCCCTTCAACCACTCTTCCCTCTGTCTATAAATAAGACGAAGGTTGGTCTGCCCTAGACTTCTCAAGCTTGCTCTTCTTAACACTTTACAAATTCCCATATGTGCTCCAATTCCTCTCACAACAAGAGGATGAAGTCATCTAAGAGAGGAGCCTCATGGCTAACTGTTGTAGAGGAGAGCTTGTTTCCCCATGATTTTCCCACCAAGAATAGGGCTTCTTAGCCCCCTATCCCTAATCACATCATATCCTTCAAATCGACCAGTGCCAGTGGAAAAATCTGCAAAGGTATCCTCCACCTCATCAAGCAATGCTCTATACTGAAAAACCCGCCTAAATGCATCTTTCCTCACTTGTGAGATTTCACCATCCATGTGAGGAGGGAATCTGTGGGAAGGTCCACCATTCAACCACTCACGGCTATAGTATTTTGGGTTCAATGAGTGAGCCAAACAATGTAAAGGTGTGCAATTCTTGTCCCATCTGCTGACAAGAATATCTGTTATATTTGTTATAGTACCACAGAAGGCCTCTGGTGATGTCTCATACTCGGGGCACTCACTCTGTAGAATAATGCTCCTCACAGACTCAATCACGGAATCCATCCCTCATAAAACTCTCGTAGGATGGGTTTGTCTGTATCTGCAAATCGAAGCAAAGAAATGATAGGGTCCATGATCTGAATAGTTAGATCTACCCTCTCCCACCAAGCATAATCTAGCATTGTGTCCTTCACTCTTTTAGAGATTACTTGACCTGTCTTTCTCCAAACAGACCAAAACTCTAAAATAACCATGGCCCCAAGAGCAGTCTTAACCTCCCTCGACCTCTTCAACATGATGAATGAAGAGGCAAACCGTGTATCTGCAATCTTTAACAATGATACGTTGTTCTCCTCCTTGTAGATAGTGAGGGCATTTGTATGGTTTTGTACAAAGTTACAAATATGTCTTGCATCCTTAATAATGTTACCAATTCAAAGCACATCAGGAGCAATGGATTTCAGTGCTAAGTTCAATGAATGGACAATGCAAGGTGTCCAAAACATTTTTGGATATTTAACTTCCACAACCATATGAGAAGCCTTGCAAACAGGTGCATTATCTGTAATTATTTGCACACAAGAATCAACACCTACATCTTCAATAAATTTAATAAAAAACTCACCCATATATTGTGCATCCTTGTATTCTCCAAGTGTATCCACTACTTTCAAGAAAACTGGACCATTCAAGGAAGACACCATGAATTTGATGAGTGGGTGTCGTGCTAGATCTGTCCATCCATCAGAAACAATGCTAACCCCAGATGTTGGCCATGATGCCTTAATAGACTCCAGCATTTTTTGCACCTCTTTTTTTTCCTTCGTTAACAATGTGGTTCTAAGCTTCTCTGAACCAGGAGGCGCATACCATGATGGAGCCCCGTGAGTTAGAGCTCGGCACATCTCAATAAATAGAGGTAAGAATGCAACATTAAAGGATATGAAGTTTTGATAGAAAAAAAAGGCAATGGTGAGATCAAGCTCTTCCCGTTTCTCCTTTTGAAAAATCTTGTCCATTGGACCAAGTGAAATTGCCTTTCTTTTTGTTGCTTGCCCCCCACTAGAACTCTCAAATGGGAATTTGTTGTTGCCTTTCCTCAAAAGTGGAAGGGGGTCATCATTCTTGTTTTTTTTTTTTCTTTGCAACCACATTTGTCATACCAACAGTGAACTCTCTTTCCATTTCTTTCCTCTTTTGTAAAGGAAGTTATGTACAAGCTCCAAATCCACAACCTGGTAAAGCCAACAAATGGCCCTTCACATGGTAATATGTGCTTGTGAAAGTATTGTGGCAAAAGTTGCATCTCCAATTCATATTGCATCCTCCCTTCACCTTGCTTCTTGGCCCATCCTATCTTGTGACATATTTCCACAAGGGATATTTCTCAATGTTACCTTTAGGAGGAAGCCTTCCCTCAACATTACTTGCAATAGAGAGAATACTTGCAGTGAACTCTGATGAATTGGGGGAGGAGGAGCATCTTCAATGGGGACATTCTTTCCCTTCCTTTGCCCCTTACCTTATGTCCTTGATTGAGCCATGAATATTGGCAAAAACAAACAAACAAACAAACATGCACAAATTTGTAAAAGAAATGCATATACAAACTGTTGTAATACAAATGCAAAAAAATAGAGAGGAAATGCGCTTACTTGTTGCTTGAATCTCCTTGAAAATGCTCCACACCCTTTTCTCCTTGCTCCAAACTCCTCACAACAAACCCACAGCTCACCTATTGCAAAAGAAATGACAGAAAATGATGGAAAGGAAAGGCATTTCCGCCCTTTTATGGTCGCGTAGGTCCCATTTTGCTGGATTCGTGTCCGGATTTCAGGACAAGATCCAAATTCTATCGTGTCCCAATCGGACATGATGTGTCACGAAATCTAGACACAATTTAGGTTGAATCGTATCGGATTCGAAGAATTCGGACATGTGGCCTTGTTAGAGCAAATCTGATTTCAAAGATGAGAGCTAAGTTATTCTTGTATTTCATGAGTAATTGTACTTGTTATTATGGGGCTTTAATAATTGTTCTATCATTGTTATTTATCTGGTCATATGTTGGTTATAAGCATGGTTTTATGACAAATCCCAATTAAGGCATCATGTTTGATTAATAAATGAACGGTTAATGAATGCATGACCTAATCGATGTTATTTCAGCTATTGTGTGAGGGCATTAGTCCTTCTTGGTAAACCTCATATAATTTTTAGATCTCTATGTTCATATATGCATTCATAACCTATAGATCTTATGTTCTCAAAGTGTTTGATGAAATGTTTGTCATGGTAAGACTAGGCAAATGAGAGCCTAAAATAATTGTCCTCATCCTTGAGTTTTAGTCAAGGAACAACTTGTATTATAACATTGTACTTAGGCTTGTAAAGGGCCATGATCTTTGGTACGAGAGCCCTATGGTTTTCTTATTGAAGGACTACTAAGGAACATGTTTTGGGACATAAATATTGTATATTGTTGTTGATCTCATTATTATTATATTTCGTTGTGCAAAGTTGTTTTTAGTTGGGCATCTTCAGTGTGTTTATGTTCCTAGCTAAGGCATAGACTAGACCTAGAGTATGTGGGATTTCCAACATCCTTTGTGATCAATATGTAAAAATGTGACCACTGCAATGAAATAGGTAGAGAATTACAAAATTTATGTCCATGTCTTTGTTTTAATCCTACTTTAGAGAAGCCACGTAAATCAAAAGTTTGACATCTCTTTATTCACACTGCATAGAGGCCTTGTCTCAAAAGATTATCAAAGTTACTATTTGCAAAGCCAATTATGGCACTGCAACACCCTTGTTCACATAGTTTTGGAATTGCAAACATACCCTCTTCTTCAAATAACACAAACATTGACAAAGTATTTAAAGCAAACTACATCACACATGAGGTATTATACTTATATTTATCCACAAAAATTAGGATTGGAATTGTTGTTAACAATACCTTTTGAAAATATCCCAAACTTATGTTGCCACACATGACCCACACCTTAGAAAAACTATGTTTAACCATGTTGGAGACAAAAAAAAATGGAAAATATTGTGGAGAAAATTGCAATGTCCAACTTAAACTGTGGAAAAATTACAATGTCTAATGTTTTAGGTAAACACTTCACCCATCTTCAAGGACCATAAGCTTTAAAATTCATGGTGAATAGCAAGCAAGATGAGTTCATTTAAATAGAATTAGGTTTATTTATCCATGGAGCAAAATCTAATTAATTAAAATGGGTTTTGAACATTTATTTAATGAACAATTTAATTTAAATTTAAAGGTTGAACGTTCAAAAAAACTAGAAGAATGAATTAATAATAAAATGATAAACTAGAAATAAGGGTGGGTGAGACCAACAAAGGAAAGGTCATAAATAATTGAGTAATTATTGATATTATAATCTCCTTACTTTTTAAATTGAAAAGAGTATTTGTATTATATAATTATGTCTTGTTCACAACAAATACATCAGGAATTAGAGAGCTAATTCATCAAAATTTTCCAATTGTTTTATGATTTCTAATATGAATACATGATTTTCCTGAGAAGAATGTATATGAGCCACAAAAAGAGGGGTTTTGTAGGAATACCTGACAAAACATCCCCAAAAAAACACAAAATTTACAACACATAACACTACGAGGGAATTTTTTTAACAGACTTCATCTACCATTAGGGAATTATAGTATCCTTGATTTGGCCATTAATCTTTAATTCACCTATCTTCAATTTACACCCCTCTTTAGCATATTTATCTCCTATTGAAGTCTCTCAGGACATGGAAATATGCTTTGGATGGGATATCTTCTACAATTTTCCTAATTATTTTCATGATGTTTCTCATAGATTTCTCTTTTGGGAGGAAGCCTTTGGCCATATGATGCAAGATTAGGAGAGAATCTCCTATAACTGGAAGTGTGTCCACGTGATGTTATTTGGCTAACTAAAGTACCTGGTATAGACCATATACCTCTACTTGATTATTTTTCATATGACCAGACCCCTCCTCAAGGCCATAGAGTATCCCTTACCCTCCTACTAGCCCTAGGTTTCATTTGTATGCCCCATCAAAATAGAGAATCCAACCTTGTCACAAGCTCTTCCATGCTCTTAATTCTACCTATGTCAGTATTAGCTTCCAACTTTCATCTATTCTAGGCTTGTTCCATCCTGTGCTTTGGGAAAAGTTGTACAAAACTATAAACATTCTAAGTCAATCCCATCCATTTGGTCTTAAGGTTTGTGAGCAGAGTTCTAGTCTATATTTTGAGCTCCAAACCTGGCACACAATGATATTGCTTTCATTACTATGTTCTGGGGAGGAGTGTTCACATTATTAAAGATTGCATTATTCCTTGCTAATCATACGTTCCAAGATATAAATTTTGGAAGAGCTTCCCAATATTTTTTAAGAGAGGTTTCCTTGAAAAGCTTCCAGCATAATTTTTTGTACATGAAGAGAATAATTCTTGAAAATCAAAGGACCATTTCACTCTACTGGAGAGTGAGGCAATTGCTTCCATCCATGCCGCTTTGGTATAATCACAGTCCAGAAAGATATGGGAGCTTTCTTTTCTTGACATAAGCAAAAAAGACACTGAGAGTGGGGGCCATGAATGTCTCTCTTTCTTAAACTCTCAGATTTTCAAAACAACATGCCCTGCAAGATTGAGCCATCTAGCCCCTAGGGAAATGAATTTTCCTTTGAATTTTGAAAGAACACCTTCCCAAGCTTGGGTTGAGTGTAATTTCAAGAAAATAGGAATGCCTAAATACTTAAATTATTTCCATGTTTCCACTCATTGAAAGCTCACTAGTCTTCAAATTTGTCTTTCCTTTCTAAATGAATATTCCATGTATAAAATTGAGATTGATATTTCCCAAAATTTGTTTGAACTCCCAAAGCTTCAAGAAAATTATCCATAACCCTTTTGAATCTTCCTTCTATTACTGAGGAAGCTTCCACCCCTCAAAAGTGTATCATCAACCAACTGAGAGTGATTGATGCTCTTGATACCTATGACAAACTTGATTCCTAGGAGATGTTCACACCTTTCAAATTCCAATATGTGGCTAAGGAATATGCCATAATTATATATAAGAAGGGAGATAGGGGGAAACATTGGCGAAGGCTTCACGAGGCACAAAAAATCCCAACCACTCTCCCATTAAACAAGGGGAAATCCATGGAAATTTTATGCAAAGAGAAACCCAATGAATGAATTTATCATCAAAGGAAAATTTTGTCATCACCTTAAATAAGAATTCATGATTCACTTTGTCAAAGGAATTTGCCATGTCGAGATTGATAATCATGCCTTTGTCTCCCTAATTTTGACTAGAATTGATAGCCTCTTGAACAAGAAGGATGTTGTGAAATATTTGCCTTTGATGCACAAAATCTACTTGACTATCTGATATTATTTATGGAAGAAGGGGCTTAAGTCTTCTAGCAAAAATATTAGTAGTCACTTTATATGAAACATTACAAAGCGAAATGGGCTTAGATCTTGAAAAAGAAGCAGGGCTTAATTCTTTTGGAATCAATGCTAGAAGGGAAGAGTTAATTCCATACCCCATGTAATTATTATTAAAGGTGTAACCCACCATTCTAAAAAAATCAAATTTTATTACCTCCCAAAACTAATTATAGAAATGGGAAAAAAATTCATCTAGTCATGGAGCTTTGTCTAGGTTAAAGGAGAATACCTCTTGATGGATTTGCTCTTCGGTGGATTTTCTATCAAAGCAAGGTTATCCTCTTGAGATATAGATTTTGGAATTTGTTCCAACATTGATAATTCCACTTCATATTTGCCTAGGGTCGTGGAATGTACAAATCGTTAAAGTGACAGACCGCCTCCTCCTTGAGTTGAAAAAAGATTGAGATTTTAGTACCTCTTGTTGTTATCCCTTTGATGCTATTTTTCAAGAATTAGTTTTTTCCTATCTATGAAAAAAATTGTATTCATGTCTCTTGCCTTTAACCTAATACTTTGAGACTTTAAATGCCAAATTTCCTCTTCCTCTTTTAATGTTTTATGATAAGTTGCAAAGTCTTCCATTTATTCCTTAAGCAGATCATTTGTTACAAGGTCGTCCTCTATTTTGGATTTTATAAATTCCATTCTCTTTTTGTGTGCCTGTATCATTGATTATCTCTCTGTCTATTATTCTCAAACCCACTTTTTTAATGCATTTTCTAATTGCTTAATCTTTTGCTCTCGGAACATCACCAAGCTAACCATGACCCATTCACTCCAAAATTCCTTTACCATATCGTTGAAACATATTGTCCTTACCCAAATTGGAAAATAAAAAAAGGGGAGGGACCCAAAATCAATATTTTTAGTGATTTCAAGAACAATTGCTCTATGATCCAAGAAATTCCAAGGAAGGATTTGAGAATAGAACAATATATTTTGAGACAAGAATGAGTATCTTATTAATTATCTATCTAAACTAGAAATATGCCCTGGTCCAACCCATTTGTTGCTCCAAGTAAATTTGTTGGAGGAAGGTTTTATGTCCAACAAATTTAATTTCTAGATGAGATTGTCCAAATTTTCTTGAAACTGATCTCTAACCCAAGACCCCCCTTTATTTTCCCATTGTTGCAAAGTTGTATAAAATCTCCTCTAGAGATGCAATCAAAGGCAAAAATGGAATCCCCGAGATCCAACAAAGAATCCCAGCATTCTTGATTTTCTCAAATTGTATTGGAATATAGATGTTGAAAAAATAACATACCTAATTTGAGGGGATATGAAGAAATCTGGTAGCCAACTAGTGGGTGGACAACAGATGATTAATAAACTTGAGTGATGATTTAAACGAGAGGGTGTACACACCACTTGAGGCTCCTCTTGAACTAGCATAAAGAATCCCACTGTTATTCCAAATCTTATGTTGTTTTTGAAGGATATCTTGATACCCCATTTTTGTCTTATGGAGCAAGAGTACTAAGGGTCATTCTTTCTTGATTAATGAATTCACCTCCTCCATTCTTTTTTTTTTTTACCTTAATCCCCTACAATTCCAGGAAAATCTTCATTACTAACTGCTTGTATGAATTTCCCCTTGATGAGGAGCATACTTTCCTCCTTTTTTTTTGTTTCTATATCCTTTTATTTTTGGATCTATAATTGACTGAGTGCCAATTTCCTTATCTTCTTTCGTTTTCTCCAAGCTCACCTCTATGTTAGTCTTTCAACTACCTTTTGTTGTAGCCTCTCTAGTTCTTTTTCCTTCTCACCCTTTGATTTCTCGTTTTTCGAACTCAGAAAATACAACCCAATCCCGGTGATTTTAGGGGAGAGGAATTCTTCTTTCCCCCGTAGAGGACTCCACATTCTGTTGTGCTAGTGTCAGATCTTCTTCTAATGGCAACATATTTTCATCAATTCTTTCTAGATCTGGATTTGATATCCACTCTTGAAGTTTCTCTTGTAAGGAGGGATTATTTTATGGAATTTCCCCTTCTTTGTTCCTCATATCTAATGTCTCATAATTGTTACTATTCTCTTTCTTCCCTTTGTTGTTTCCTTCTTTGCTTCATGGATAGGTTTATTTTTGGGGAGGTTGTTCCCTTTCCTTTTATTCCCAATTTGATATAGTTGTCTTTGCTAATTTTTCTATTGTTTTATTGGGCCTTTTCTCTTTTTTTTGTTGCCATTGTTCTCCTTTCTCCCCTTGTTTTAGTTTCTCCTTATATATATTTGTGTAGCTTCTTGCAAATTGGCCATATTCATGCCATTCTTTGCATTTGAATGGAAGTTGATGGTAGTCTGCCTCTTAGATATGGGATCATCTATCCATATCAATATTTATGGTTGTTGGGAGCCCCTTATGCAGATCTACTTCCACACAAATCCTAGCACAAGAGAAAATCCCCTGTCATGGCTGGGCACAATCAATATACTTGTCAGTGGTATTGCCAATACTTTTGCAAGTGGTATTATTCCAACAATGCAATGGAAAAAAGGTAAGTTTAACCCATATTGGGATTGCAGATGGAACATCACTTTCCGTTTAAAATATGGGCTCGACCAATCCATATATAACCCTTGATCCCCCATGAAATAAGGTCCACTTCTAAAGATTGGGTCTCGATTTTCCTTGTTTTCGAAGAAGAAAGTAAAAAAGAAAACCTTTTTCATAAAAGGTTGAAGACATTGAACCATAGATCATGGCTTTCTAATTTTTTTCCACCCACAAACTCACAAAACGTGTGGAGGGTCAAATCCTCATGACCTGGTTGACCGAGCTATGCTTAGCCACTTGAAAAGGGTTGAGTTCTTGATTGAGTCACAAATACCTCCACATTTGGGATTTCCTCCAATTTCTTAATGAAATGAGAAGGATTTTCTTTCTAAAACCTCGGCCCATTCACAACTAACAAGTTAAAATCATCTATATCAGGAGAAGGCTGAGGGGGAAAGGGGGCAAAACCCCCAAAACTAGTCATTGAGCCATTGAAAACATGAACACATCAAAAACCCTCAAAGTCACAGATCCTCACCCTTAGAGCAATTTAGAACATTTACGAACTGATTTTCGCAAAAGAGAATTGATCAATTATAATCTACTTAATTACTCAATAATGAGATATGACATTTCCTTTCTTGGTTTTACCCACCCTTATTTCTATTTTATTATTAATTCCTTCTTCCAATTTATATGAACGTTCAACCTTTAAATTATATTTATGAATAAACTTTCAAAACCCTTTTAATTAATTAATTTAATTTTCCTCCAATGGTTAATTAACCCTAATCCTATTTAAATTAACTGGTCTTGCTCTCTCTTCAACATTAATTTTCAAGCTTAGGGTCCCTGAAGACAGGTTAAGTGTTCACCCAAAACATTGGACATTATAGTTTCTCCACAGTTTTTTCCAAAAAAAATTGTCTCCAACATAAATTTGAATTGTGGAAATCTACATTCTATGTTAGTCATACTTTCACAAGTAATGAACCAGTCAGGTTTTGAACCTAACTCATCATTTTTACAAGCTTGGCTTGAAAGTTTAAACAAATAACAAATGCTAATTTAAAATTACATTGTGTTCATCAAAGTATTTATAATTATAATTTTAAATTTTAAAAAAATCTCCTTTATCGACACATTGGTAGTTATTAATCATCCAATATGTTTTAAGATTGGTAAGAAGCTCCCTAAAGCATCTCGCTTTCCCATTTTCCATATTATTTTTTTCTCCTAAACTACCATTTGGGTGAAACTCACCCACATTCTTGGAGATTTCCATATTCCAAAAATTATGCAACAAGGATGTTAACAATTGGTGAAAAAACAAAACTACCATTAGTTAACATTTATGCATTCCAAAAACTTGTGTAACATACATTCCCTCTACTACTAACACTGGTCATGCCTTTATGCATGATCTATTCATTGAACTTCTTTGTTATTTGTTGAACTTATTTGTCAATCTATTTGTTGAATTCCTACATTCCAAAAACCAGAAACCTATGTAACAGAGATCCTGTCGGTAGGAAAAAAAAGACAATTCTTAGCCACAAAAGTAAGTTATTTTGGTTTCTACATAACATTGTATTGAAAGTCACCAAAACTACTACTAGTCATAAAAGTAAGTTATCTTGGTCTAGCTAAGTCATGTCATTTGGTATGGCTGACATGGGGCGATATTTCAAACAAAAACTTTTGACATCTTGCATATTACCAATATGTTGATGTTATGAAGTTAAACAACCAATACAAGGGGTTATAGCATTATCCTTTTATATAATGGCCAATCAAGGACAACCAACAGATAGAGAACATGGTAACAATATGGTATTTTCCATTAGAAATACAGATTCTAGAATAAATTATTAAATGGATTCACAATTTTGTTTCTCATCAAATCACAACCTATCAGTGTTATTTGGAAACACGATAGTATTGATGTGCAAATTCAACCGTTATCATGAAACATGAAGATAACTTTCTTTAACATGCATCTTAACTGAGATTCCGTTAGCCATAGATCTATGTCTATAATAAAACTGACCCATAATTTCAGCAGACTTTTACACACCGAACAATCAATTGTGTTATGAAGTATAATAAATTAAGTGTAAAGAGTCGCAATTGATAACTGTTTTTTTACATAAACTTTGCAAAGGCGTTCTGCAATGTTAAAGTTCAAATAAACACTAAAATAAAATCATTTTCCACCTCTGGTCACCTTGCAATAATCGTGCATCAATATTGTTATTGACAACACAGCCTAATAAATGATACTCAACATATATTACAAGTTACAACCAACAGAAAGGAATACTAAAAATGTAGAATAAAGAGTATTTTCAAAACAATAAATGTGAGAAGGGATAATGGATATTCTACCTAAAATTATAATTAAGTTAAAAAAGCTATTCACAAAGAATGACATATGATGAGCATACCATTTAACAAATGTAGCAATCTTATGATCACTCTAAAAAATTTAAAGGAAGGTTGAGAATGACTGGGTGTGAGCGCTCCGATCCTAAAACCCAAATAAGGGCCTCTTCCAATATATCCTATGAGTCATGTCAAGCATGCCCACCAGAAACCTTTGAGAATCAAAATTAATGAATTGAATCTCGTGCAGATTATGTTGATAACAGACCATAGCATTGTTAGGGTGGCATTTTTAAGAACCGCCACTCCCCCCAAGTTCTCCCGGCTCTTCAAAACACATCTCACACTCTTCTTGCAATAAATTTAGCCTTCCTAAAAAAGATTTCATCTCCACAATTTGTCGTTGTGCCACTTCTCCTCAAGTGCTTCAGCTTTCACTCTATTCAATAGAGGAACCGGTCTCCCAGACTAAATTCTATTCATCAAGTTGTTATACGGGTGTTGAGCATGATCAACCCTAGTGTTCAAGAAATAACCCTCAATCATAACCTTTTTCCTTGCTTGGGATTCCTCCAAGATATTTAAAATTCTTCAACGCATTCACCATTCATCCCTTTCTTCTTGAATCTGACTATACAATTCTCCAATGATCCGCTCAACATCCCCGCCATTTCTCTTGACTGAGGCATTAGTCATGGTCTTGTTACTTTCTGGCTCATCTTGCCCCTCCTCCTCTTCTTCCTTTTGATCTTCCCCATATTTGGTTTTCTCTCTGTCTTCCTCCTCCTCTGCCTCAGAAGTCGACTTCTTCTTCTATGTACCATTCATAGATGCTTTGCCTACAATTTCCACATTGAGAAGATTCTCTTCATCATCATCATCGCTCTCGTCCTCCCCACCGCACAATTGTTTGCAGAGTTTATACATGGTAGCTTCATCTGTACTCTTAAAATTGTAGTTATTGGCCCCTATATAAAATTGTAGTTATTAGCCCCCATATTCTATGCGAGGGACTAAAACTTGCCCTTCAAGTGCCTAAGATTATCACGAATTTGCTTATTACTATACTGAATGTCCAACATGCTTCTAACGTGATCATAAGCAGGGCTCATGTTTTTGGGGAACCCCTTGCCTCCTTTGGTGAAAGACAGGAGCCCATTTAAGAAAGTGAGTTCGTCTTTAGAATTCCATACCTAAGGTGCCTTCTTACCAAACTTCTGTGACAAAGACGTTGATTTGATGCTTTCTGCAACATTTTTTATGTGCCTTATTCCTTTCCTTTGCTGGGAATTCATCGTTAAGTTGGTCAGTGTGAGATGTTGCTTTCTTTTTGTTCAAAGGAAGTCCAGGGATTCCATCGCTCTCCTCCTTTCTGAGACGTTTCGCCGACACTTTAATGGCACCAGTTTTGTTTAAAATGAGAGCAGATGGGGATGGCGATGGCGACAGTGGCAGTGCCTACTTTTGCGATTGCTACTCTTTCCTCTGTTTTTGTTGTTGGTGTGTTTTGGGTGGTGGAGTTATGGAATCTAAATCATTTTGATCCAGAGGGAGGAGGGTGAGAAGTCATTCTTGCCTGCTCAGGGGCAGGGATTCGATTGTGAACCATCTTCTCGCTCTACTCAGAGGAGGAGGAGGAGTTTTCACTGGACCCTGTTGTAGAGTTGAGAAAACCATGGCTATGGCTGCTCGATAAAACCTAAAAAAAAAATAGTTTTCTTATCTGCTCTTGTGTAAGTGGAAAGAGATGAAGGTTTTCTTCTGGGGGGTTCGGGTTTAGGGCCAAAATAAGGGGTTTCTCTTCTGCAAACGAAAAGAGAAGAGCGTCATCTAGGACCAATTGTCAGTCCTACTCTGCAAAAGAAAACATAAGAGGGTCTTATGTGGACAGTTATCTATCCTGCACTGCAAAAGAAAACATAAGAGGGTTTAGCACTAAAAAAAGGGTTTTATGACAAAATAAATTTATGGCATGCTTGTTGAGGCAGGGATTTAACCCAAACAAGTGGCTTTCTGTGCTGATCAAAATGAGAAATATACTTGCGGTGAGAGACAATTTGAATTCTAAACACGGCAAATGACTTTCTGTGCATGTATTTGGTTTAGTGAAAAGAGTGCATCACTCTATGCCTTTATTCGGTTTGATGAAAGAGAATTAGTTTAATGCTGCGAATTTTTTTTAGGGTAAGCTCAAATCAAATATTATATAATGAATTGAAATGATATTCTAAGGTCCATGAGACTAAAAATAGTCTATGAGACCATTAGTTCCCTGTTTTTCATTTTTTGCAATTCAATACTTTTCCGATTTAAATTGATGATGAGCTGGCCCAACCTTCCAATAATCGCCTCGCTAAAAAGATAATTCCAAGAAACCAATGCTAACATGTTCACATAACTTTCTCTTATGTCTTTGAATGCATCACATTCAAAAATGAAATGTTTTTCCGATTCCACAACCCCAGATGTACAAAATGTACACACCCATTCCTCCCAAACTTCTTTAGGCCTTTTCCACCGTCATGTTTCGCACCGAAGTTAATGTGAGCTGGTCCTTAATTGAGCAATAAGAACCTTTTCCCTGCACGAAATGCTAGCTCCAATGAACTCTTTTTGTTGTAGATCACATGTAGGGTTGAATTACTCAATGGAATATTTCTTCTTTCTACCCAACTCTTTCCCCCATACCTTTTTACGAAACTTCTCCATAACAAAATCCTTTAGCTCCTTGCTATTTGTGGGATAGGCATTGAGATAGATATTCCATTTTTGCATCCATGTGTAGTTTTGTTTCATCCATGTTTTCTTTCTTTCACTCATGCCTTCATTGAAGATAACATTGTACCATCTACCTACTCTTATTTGCTTGATTCTTTTTAGATATCTTATGAGTTGCACCATAGAAATTGCTTCAATGGAAGTTTCTCTTATTTCACTCAACCTTATCTCATAAGGTACTGAACTTTTTATTTTGAACTTGCTCATGATCAAGCATTTTTGGATTTTCTCAATTTTTTTCCATTTTGAGACGGGAGTGCTGCTAGCTCACAATTCACACCCATATAGCATCACTGGACAAACTTGGAGTCCAAAAAGCACTTTAATCGTTTTCCAATCCCATAACTCTACCTCTCTACATCTATTTTGAAGAGCATATAATGGTTTCCACCCTCCTAAAATTCTATTCGTTCTACAGTCCTCCCAATTGATTTTGTTGTTGAAATCAATCCCAAGGTACCCGTACTCATTTACTTCTTCAAGAATGTTGTTTTCAAAGAAGAAAGTATGCTAGCTCTGCTTCCTTTTATTAGAAAAAAGTCATTATTTTGGTCATGCTAGTATTGACTTGCATCCCCACTACTCCACAAAAATGCTCAAGGGCATATAAGTGCATTTGTAATCCATGGTCTGATTTAGAAATCAATACAATATCATCAGCATATAAAAGAAGCTTTATCACAAACTCCCCCAACCGAACACCATCTCCACCTTGCAAATTTAGCCACTCTTCCAATTTATCAATATATAGACCAAAAAGAGTAGGGTATAGAGGGAAACCTTGCTTGACTCCAATGTCAATTCTAAAGCTTTCTGAAATATCTGCTGAGATTCTAATTTTGACTTTCACTTCTTCATAAAGTCTATGGAAAACAGCTCTATAATGCACAGGAATTTCAAGTTCTTCCATTCTACACCATAATTTATCCCTAGGGACTATGTCAAATGATTGTTTGAAGTCAACAAAGCAGCAAAATACTTCTTCTTTGTCCTCCCAAACATTTTCAACAATGTGTCTCAACGTGATGCCATGATCCACTATAGAATGTTTTGGCCTAAAACTCGCTTGTCCTCTTGCCCTCTTTTCTTTTACTTCTACCCACTTACTAATTCTATCTTCTACCATGCTGCCAAAAAGCTTTGAAAACAAAGGATTGATCATAATTTTTCTATAGTTGGATGGATTATTAATGTCTCCACTTTTAAAAAGCAGTATTGCTAGGCTAGTTTTCTAGTCTCTTGGAAATCCTTGTTGAATGATGTTGTTTAATATTTCCATGATGTGTGGTGCAAGAGCATTCATTCCCCATTTTAGATACTCTTCTTGAAGTTAAACCAAGTCCTTTTCTTGTCTTGTTTTTAGCTTCTTAATTCCATTCTCCACCTCCTGTAATGTGAAGAGCCTTGAATTTGTGTTGATCCTGGGGGGGACTCCGCCTCAAATTCTTTCTCATAGAGTCGCCTTGCATATTCAAACCATTGATTGGCTATAATATTATTTTCAATGTGCTTCTTCCATGGTTACAGTTCCTGCCAGAAAAACTTTTGATTATTCTTGCCTAAATATATTAACTCTTCTCTCCTTGTTTGCATGAACTCATCTTTTTTCCTTTTTAGTATCTGTTTATATAACTTTACATTCATATTCTCCTTTCCTGCATTTTTAAAGGTTCTCCTTGCCATTTTGCATTCCTCAACAAACCAAGCATTTACAAGAAAACAATTTGATTCTAATTTCCTATTTTTTTCTCTTTTGCACTTCTCAAGTGCACTTTGAATTATATTTGTTAACTTATGATTGTTAAAGCTTTTGAAACCAGTGTTCTCCTTCCGAAATAATATCTCTAACATTGTCTTGAAGATAGTACAAGTTTCTTGTGTTAGAAGAATTTTGCCCCTTGATGGTGATTTTCGAGAGCACTGGGTTTTCCTCCTATGTTGTCTTTCTTCTAACCATGATAACTTTATATAAATTGGGTTATGGTCTGATTTTAGGTCCCAGATATGCTCTCCAATGCTAACTTCGTCTATATTTTCTATCAAGCTTTGTGAGCACATCACATAGTCAATGACACCTGCCCCATTGTATGTGTTGCAAGTGAAGTTCCCAAAGCTTTTCCATCTATCTAGACCATTGCCAATAATTAAGTTGAAATCCCCACATAGTGTAAGCTGCTCCTCTCCAGATGATTGCTAACTCTGTCATCTTCTAAACACCTCACCCTTAGATATTATCCTCTTCAGTGACCCAAATAGGATTGTTATCCTCTATGCAAAAAAGAATGCTAGCTTGATTATTTGTTGTTCTAGCATTGAAATCTCCCACTAAAATAACTTCTCCCTGCTGAGAGTACACAGTGATATCTTGTTTTAAAGCTGCATACAGATCCTTGTTGTCAAGCCCCTTAATTTTTTGTAAGTTTTTGAGACTGGAGGGGCAAAATAGCATGCTGAAATTCTTATGTGCTTCTCATTCTCTAATATTTTCAACCATAAATATTGTTTATTTCCATCTTCTTTAATTAACTGAATGTGACGGCCTTCTTTTTCTTTCACTAAAACTAGTTTTCTGCCATACCCTTTGCCATTTTCTACTACCTTGTTCCAAACTTCCAACTTCAACTAACCGTTAAACACAGGAGTTTTGCAACCATCATGCCCATGAGTTTCTGTGAGACAAATTATGTCTCTACCTTCCACAATAGGCCCTAACCTAGGTCCCCTCCTCCAAGGGTAACCTCTACAACTCCAACAAACTAAACTTAGTTAGACCTAGGTAGGATTTTACTACTACGCAGTTTGGCACATAAGACTCAAATTTGAGTCTTCACCCCTTTTCATCCATGTTGCTCTTGGTGTTTTCGTCCCTATTATTGAATTCTATGTTTTTTCTTCACTGCAAGCTTGCTGCCCTATTTTGCCCGGAGGCCCAAACACTACAATAACGGCTTTACCATTGTACAACCATGCCCTTTTCCCTTCATTTCTTGTTGTTCTAATTTCCTCCACTTCATCCTTTCTCTCCTCTAGTTGTTTTTTGGTTAAATATTCATCGAGGAAGAAGTGTGAGCCTTTCAAGAGTTTCTTTTTGCCCAAAGTTGGTGTTTGTCTTGTACACTTGCCATGGTGACTTTTATGGGTCGAGGACTCTCTTCACATATCCTCCCAACCCTTCTTGCTTGGCAAATTTTCCCTTTACAATGTAGTTTATCTTTCATAAAGTCTCTTGTCAAATTGAGAGTACTTTCATTCTTCCCATAATCTCTTATTCCCCTGATAATAAAGTTTGTTTTCCTATCCTATCTTTCTTTGTTTTCTATTTCCTGTGCTCTATGAGCACTTACATCTTTTTCTTCTTCTATCCTTTTGTAACCATTAGCATCTTCAGCTCTAGCTTTGATTTCTTTTGGACTATCTTTCCCACTATTTTTTTTTCCTTCTCTTTGGAAATGCTTGTTTGCTGAGATACTTGTGTATCTACTTGAGTTTGTTTAGCAATTATCACATCCCTGTTTGTTGTTATTAATCCTTTCATGTTTTTCCACGCTATCTTCATGCTTTTCCATTCTTGTTTTCTTGTCTCTAGAGCCTCTTGTAACATTGTTACCTATTCTTTTAAAATTATATTGCCTTCCATTAGACATCTGTTTGCACCTGTGATCTCTGAAATTTGGCATTCCCTTTCCTGTTCTCTGGCTTCCAAAATCTCCAGCCTTGTCCTGGCCTTGATCAATTATTGAACATATAAATATGATGACCAAGTAAAAGGTGTAGATGTGGGATTGTAAATGATTGATTCCTCTTTATTTTTGTTTCTCATATTTATTTTTGTTTCTCTTATTTATTTTTGGAAACCCCATAAATAAGTGTGATGGTTTACATTATTTTATATATAATATTTATATAATATATATATATATATATATATATATATATAAGAGAGAGAGAGAGAGGAGAGAGAGAGAAGAGGAGAGAGAGAGAGAGAGATAATATAGATATATATATTGCCATTGCAATAAGTAACTGAAAGGACATTAGAGTGAGATATTAGATAAACATGGATAGAAATTTATTTATTTTTGAAATTTTAAAAAATAGATTCATGATTTTGTTTTATTGGATGTGTTTTATAATTATAGTTTAAATTGATTTAGAGATTTCAAATTGCTTGCAATATGGTGAAAATATTATAAAAGGAGAGTGATAAAACTCTAAAATGTTACAATCTAGTATCTATGATGGTTCAAGTGTTTTCATTGTTGGCAGTCTCTCACTTATGTGCTTACCTAGGTCCTTACCCAAACATGGGATTTGTGTTCATTTGTTGTGCACTATGGGAGCTCAAATTGTTCTCCTTTATTCATCATCCAAAATGTCTTTCACATGTTATGTAACAGCGTCGGGTTAAAATTTCATGTAATAAAGTTAATAAAGGAAAAATAAGACCAATGCCATGGAACACGTATTCTAAGCTAAATGTTGGGCAAAGTATCCTAGTGGGCATCACTTGTTGTGTATTATGGCTAAGGGGAAATTGCCAAAGACAATGACAAAGGCTTTGAAAAGGCAAAAATACATTATTGGTATTTTATTTATGAAAATAAAGGAAATTAGGAGAATATGGAGGTGAAAAGTAATAGGTTATATGTGAGGAGGAAATTAAAAGAAAATGAAGGAAAATGAAGAAATTGGAGACATTAATAATAAAATGACATGAGAGCATCAGTTTGGGGCTTTTTTTCAGTTCAGTTTTGGAATTAGTCTCAGAGAGGAGAAGAGCACCAAGAGGAGAAGGAAAGTAAGCAAGCAAAGTAAGGATAAGAAAAGTAAAAAAAAAGTAAATGAAAACAAGGATCAATCAAGGAAAGGTTGGATCAAGTAGCTTCAGTGGGAATACTTGCAAGTAACAGGTTGCGTGTATGATTTCCCAGTTGGTTCTGGCATGCATGGTATATGCATGTCTGTATTTGGTTCATTTGATTTCATTGGCATGGCTTTTGTTGGGTTTCAACAGTGGTTTTAGCCTTGTCTTTCCATTTCCGAATAGTCATGGTGTGATGGGGTTCATTCTTGGTTAAGCTTTGGATTTCCAGAAGGTTTCAGCTCCAAGTAAGGTGGACTCAGGAAAATCCCAAGGGTTAGGGGTGGAGATGGTTTTCTCCTGGAAGCCCTCAATAGGTGGGTGGAGACAGGAAAATTCCTCAAGTGATGGTGAAGGAATTTTGAGGCATCCAAGATCGGTTTGGTTTTTTGATATGAAGACCGATTTAGGTGAGGTCACGATAGGTTGAAGGTGGCGGTGGTTAGACCTCTTGATTCCCTTGGTTGTTTATGGATTGGGTTTTGCATATGTCAAGAAGAATTAAGTTCCTCTTGTATTTCATGAGTAATTTTACTTGTTATTATGGGGCTTTAATGGTTTGTCTATCACAGTTATTTATCTGGTTATAAGCATAGTTTTATGACGATCCCAGTTAAGGCTCCTATCATGTTTTATTGATAAATGAATGGTTAATGAATGCATGACCTAATCGATGTTATTGCAACTATTGTGAGAGCAAATTAGTCCTTCTTGGTAAAACTTTGATAAGTTTCAAATTTCTATATTCAGATATGCATTCATGTCCTATAGATCTTATGTTCTCAATGTGTTTGATAGAATTATTGTCATGGTTAGACCAGGTTAGGTCAAGTCCTTGATTAAGATTTTTTTTAGAGGCTTTGTCTCTATGTTATTTATCATTTCTATGAGTTTCGTTAAGTTCTAGGTAGAGGTCTCGATCCTATCCCTCAAAAATTGGCTCAGATCTCGAGGTAGCTCGCACAAAACTCAGTGAAAAAGACTACAATTGCTGGGAAGCAGGCCTGTGCGAGTGACTGGAGGGTTCTAGTCACATGGAGACCTTGTCATGGGAGCTACTGAGGGTCTAGGTTAGTGAAAAAGCAAGTTAACTCAAGGGTCGGGCACTTAGAGTGATTGGTCAGCTCCCAGGGGTCTTGTACCACTTGAGGGAAGTAAGTAAGGTCTTGTTTTTTCAGCTCCATTTCCTTAAGATTATCTAGGAGGTTGAGTCATGTCATAGTAGTCATCAGCTCATGTTTACCCCGAGGAGGCCGGTGAAAGTGGGTAGGTATGGGAGGAGGTGTTACGGTGTGGTATCAGAGCATGGTTCAATACTTGGACTGGATGGGAATAATGTGATTATTATGCATGCATGTCGGTCATGTGCATGTGTGATAGTGGCTATGGTTGTCATGTATATAGTCGGTGTCATAGTTTATGTTATCATGTATGATGTTGATGTGTTGGGTGAGATAAAGCAGGAGATGCAGATCATCAAAGCGAGGTTGCAACACTAGACCTCAAGATAAGAGCAGATCATCATACAGGTTTGTATGTTGGGTATGCAGGTATGTTGGTTAATGGTCGTTATATGCCTTGTGGTTGTATGCATGGTTGTCATCTATTTTTATTACAGTTATATATACATAAAAGATGTTAGTTAATCAGTGTGGTCATATGCACATGTGTTGTATAGTCATGAATGGTACTAACATATTGTTGTATGCATTGTGGTCATACACATGATGATTATGGTTATTGCATTTAAGATCTTGATATTGTATATAGCACGCTAATCTAGATCAGACTGTGTAGATGGTTATGGTTACGATATTCATGTAAGAGTCGATATACTTGTGATATTGTGTCATATTAATCCAAACTTACTTGTGCAGATGTGATAGCCTCCCCTGAGATACATTGAGGTATTTGTTTGATTATGTCATCTATTTATCTAACCTGGTATGTTTACAAGTTGTTTTATTGTTTGATTAATTGCATGATTTGAATATATGTCTATAAGATTGCATGAAGGAATGATCTTATTCTAAGACTATTGTATTAACATAATATGTGCTAAGATATTTGATATGTACTTAAGTGTAAATGGGTGCTAGTTATAGTATTGTGACTAATGACTATGAGTTGATTATTACATGGTTGTTAGTCTTGGTAAAGATTGATTTCAAATTAATATACATGATGTTTTGATCTTTGGAACATGTGACTGGCATGTGTGAATAGTTGAAGGGTGACATGCTTGGTATTAGCATGACAAGGTAATAGTTTATTTTTTTATATAACTAATAGTTGGGTGATGTGATAGCACATAATGAGTATTAATTGTAACATCATAAAATTAAAATAAAGGAATGGGGTGAGAATTCCTTTGGCTATGTTTGGCAACCACAATTCCAAATGAATGAGTGCTTCACATGCATACAAGAAGCCTTATTAACCTTGATTTTGTCTGACATTATGTGGATATATGCTAGATTCATGAACATGTATTTGATAAGTATAGCAGTTGGCTTCCACTTATAGCTGGATTCCTCAAGGAATTGGAGTCCCTTGAGAGATGATATATGTATGTGTTCAGCTACAAGGCAACTTGCTTGGCACAGTAAGTTAAGGTAATCGGTATATTGTTATGTTTATTTATACACTTACAAATATATGTTTATGGCAGTATGATGCAGGGGATTACATGGCAAAGAGACTGCCATGGAATCTTGGAGAAGGCTCAAGTTGAGATTTAATTTGGAAGCATTAGGAACCCATGGGGATCGAGTCATGGTGTTTGTTGCTAGTCTTGTGCTTTCGTTGCTTTGTGATTTGTTTGTGTTTGATTTGCAGTTTTGTTTGTGTATGGTGCAAGGCCATGCCACTGTGTTGTGGTGTCATATTGCTATTGGTTTTTCATGTTTTTCTTCTTGTTTACTTCTTGTTCTTGCCTTTTATGTTTTGAGGGTCTTGGGAGTTGGTTGGGAAAGAGGAATTTAATGGAGCTCGGGGAGAGATGAATGAAAATCAATAGGTAATGTAAGACCCAAATAAAGCTTGGTGCATGAGTAAAGGGTAGCTAAAGGCAAGAATATAGCAGTAGGTTGGATTGGTTAGATCCATTGGTGTAAATGGACAGTGACATGATAGTCATGAGAAAGGTAAAGTACATGGATCTGAGGTAATAGATGCCTTGGCTATGTTGGGAATTTTTTTTCTCAATGTTGTGCATGTTTTGCACAGATAACGGGAGTTATCTTAACCTTGACCTTATGATATCTGACAATTGTGTTGTGGTCATGATTATGTTGATGTTTATATATGTGTATGTGTATGTATGTATGTGGTTGTCTGATAAGATCATCAAGGATCACGAATATTTTATGTTGGTGATTATATATGTATATATGTATGTTGTTGTCTGGTAGGGACGCCATGGATCATTCTTGTGGAGGAATGATTGCTTATGCAGGTGCATGGCATGAAGAGATTCCTGATTTCACGAAGAGGTTCTTGGTTTCACGAGGAACCAAATGGGAAGAGTATCCCTGGAAAATATATGAGGTTAGTATCATGTGGGTATGATTTGATATTATGTGCTTATGCATATGTTTATGCTATAACAAGTAATGTTGAGGGATACATCAGCTGAATGAAAGCAGTGATATCCATGACATGTTGGGACAAGCATGGATAATGGAAAGATGCTAGAAGCTAGGTTGCTTGGTAGAGACAGTGTGGCCTTCAACTCTGCAGTACTATTATTGTGTATATGTTGTACATGTTGTACTTGTGGTGTTGTATACATGTGGTTCAGTGTGAATGTTATATATGTGGTGCTATGTTGTGTACATATGGCATATGTAGTACTTGTACATATAGTGTTGTGTGCATGTGCATATGTGGTGATGTGTGCATATGGTGTTTTGTGTATGTTGTATATGTGATGTTGTGTATATATGGTGTTGTGTGCATGTTGTAAATGTGGTGCTATGTACATGTGGTGTTGTGTGAATGTTATACATGTGGTGTTGTGTGCTTGTGGTGTTGTGTGCTTGTGGTGTTGTGTACATGTTGTACATATTGCGTTGTGTGCATGTGGTATTGTGTACACGTTGTGCAGGTGGTGTTGTGTACATGTTGTGAAGGTGGTGTTGTGTACACGTTGTTCAGGTGTTGTTGTGTGCATTGGGTGTTATGTACACGTTGTGCAGGTGGCATTGTGTAAATGTAGTATTTTGTACATGTCATACATGTTGTGTTGTGTATATTTGGTATGGTGTATGGGTATTTTGTAGTTATTGTATCGCGACATGTGTATTTGTGGTATTATACGATGTGTACGTATATGTATTGTGTTGTATACCGGATGTAGGTTTATGTGTCGTGGTGTACACCGGGTGTAGGTGTATTTGTGGCATTGTACACTGGGTGTAGGTGTATGCGTTGTGTTGTACACCAGGTGTAGGTGTATGTGGTGTGTTGTGCACTAGGTGTAGGTGTATGTGTGGTGTTGTACATTGTGTATGTATATGTGTTGTATAGTGTGATGAGATAGACACATGTATGAGACTATTTGGACCCTTGCTGCTATTGAGGGATGAGGTGGGATAGTCTCTAGATGCCCTTGTTGTTGATATTGAGGGTTAGGCAGTTTAGTCTTGGGATACCCTTGTTGCTATTGAGGGTTGAGGCGGTTTAGTATCGAGATATCCTTGTTGATGATATTGAGGGAGGAGGTAGTTCAGCCTCTAGATTCCCTTGTTGCTTAAAGAGAAGGCATTGCCTGCTTGCCAGATTTGGCAATTGATTCAGTGTGTGTACAAAAAGAACAAAGAACAAAGGTAGAAGCAAAGGGCCGATTGAAGGATAAGTATCAATATTTTATTTCAGTTTTGTTATGCATGTGATCTAAAACTCTAATTTATAATGATTACGTGTGATTTATGATTTTGATTTATCATGGTTGTGTTTTGAGCTAACCATATGAGATATTTTTATACATCATGATTTGATCAAACAACTAGTTTGACTTGTTGTGACAGGAAGTAAACAAAATTGCAAGTGTACCTTATTGACGGGCCACCAATGAGGTATGATTTGAATTTATTTCAATTTATTTTTAGTCTAATGGAAATTATGTGCTTGGTACAGGAAAGCACGGAAAATGCCCGATTGGGTGGCTAAAACTAACTGCAAGAGTTAGCAGCAGCAAAAAAAGGAATTGGAACAAGCAGTAGTATGTTGGTAAAGTATTCAGGGTACACAAGTTGCATGTGAGGAGGAAATTGAACGAAAATTAAGGTTAATGAAGAAATTAGAGGCATCAATATTAAAAAGACATTAAAGCATTAGTTTGGGGCTTTTTGTCAGTTCATTTTTGGAGTTAGTCTCAAAGAGGAGAAGAGCACCAAGAGGAGAAGGAAAGAAAGAAAGCAAATGAAAGAAAATGAAATCAAGGATCAATCAAGGAAAGGTTGGATCAAGCGGCTTCAGCAGGAATACTTGCAGGTAACATGTTGCATGTATGATTTGCTAGCTGGTTTTGGCATGCATGGTATATGCATGTGTGTATTTGGTTCATTTGCTATCATTAGTATGGGTTTTGTCAGGTTTTGATAGTGGTTTTAGCCTTGTCTTTCCATTTCCAGATACTCATGGTGTGATGGGATTCAATCTTAGTTGAGCTTTGGATTGCCATAAGGTTTTGGATCCGGGTGAGGTGGTCTCAATAAAATCCCAAGGATTGGGGGTGGAGATGGTTTTCTCCGGGAATCCCTCAACAGGTGGGTGGAGACAGGAAAAATCCTCAAGGGATGGTGAAGGAATTATGAGGCATCCAAGCTCGGTTTGGTTTTGTGATCTCGAGTCTGGTTTAGGTGATATCACGGTAGTGTGAGGGTGGAGGTCATTTAGCCTTTGGATTCCCTTGGTTGTTTATGGATTGGTTTATCCCATGAGATCCCACATCCATGCTTGGAATATGGCACAGGGGCGATTCGCAGAAAGAAAGATTTGGTTCAGCCCAATCTATGGTCGAGTGGTACGTGGAAGTAGCTGACTTGGTTGACTTTTTCATATGTCAATAAGAGTTAAGTTCCTCTTGTATTTCATGAGTAATTGTACTTGTTATTATGGGGCTTTAATGATTATTCTATCATTGTTATTTATCTCGTTATATGTTGGTTATAAACATGGTTTCATGAAATATCCTAATTAAGGCTTTTTGAAGTGAAAATTCAGCCCCAAACACCCCCCCCCCCCCCATTTTCGACTTATTTATTTCAAATAATGGAGACCCTTTCCATAATTTTTTGGTTAAATCACCCTTTTAATATTTTATTTTGGTTAAATGGCCTACAATTTTTCTAATTTTTCATTCTCGTCAAATTTCTATTTTCATTGCTTCATTGAGTTTGACTTTTCACTAGCTTTCCATTGGTACTTGCTTCATCTCATTTGATTACATAGTTTGCAAATGGTGCTTATCCGAAGTTTGATCATTTTTACCACTTGGGTTAAAAAATGTACAAAATGTATGTTATTTTAATTTTTGTAAATAAATTAGTAATTGATTGTAAATATTAATTCCTAGTTATTTTTACTAATTATTTCATTTTTCACTAATGGTCCTACAAATTCGTTGTAGCCAAATTGTGGAACAATTAAAATTATGTGTTTCCGGGAACTCGGTAATTTATTTCGATTCCCAAATTTTTAAAAAAATTATGAGAACTGAAATCTCAAAATCATAAAGTGGTTGTAGTTCATTTTGTCGGATTTCTAATTACCAAGTTGTTGTAATTCATTTTGTCGAATGAGTCTCACTCCACGTAGGCCCCACTTCACCTCACCTCCTTTGTTATTCTTTTATAAAGACTCTAATGAAACACTCTTCAAACTTCAAATGGCATAAAATCCCGATAAAAAACTTCTGATAAAAAAAAATAAAAATAAAAATCTGGATATTTAAAAATACCAATATATAAAAAAAAATCTCGATACATCAAACCTTCGAATTTTTTTCTATGTCAAAACTTTCAATTTTTAAAAAACCTGATATGAAAAAACTTTCAAATTTTAAAAAACCCGATAACCGGTCTTCGATTACTCCTTATGCCTCCCACATGTAAAGGCCTCTTCACCATTTTTAAAGCCTCCTCTCCTTTTTTTTATATAAAGCTTCCTCTCCACTTCAGTAAAGCCCCTCCTCATTTTCTATGGCTCATATGTGAGCCCAAATGCCACTAGGCCATCCATTTGGGCCAATAGCCACTTGACACCTCACCACTTTTTTTATTGTCTTTAATTAATTTAAATATTTTAATTTAATAATTTTTTATTTATTTAATTAGATTGAACTATTTTTGTAAATTAAATTAACACTATAATTAATTTAATAAATAGATTATAATAATAATTTAATTTAATGACTTTAATTAATTTGTATATTTAACTTAATAAATTAATTAATAACTAATTAACTTTAAATTATAGAATTAATTAGAATTTTCTATTTTTGGCCAAGCCAACAATTTTTCCAAAATTCTGACATTTTTTACTCTTCAACTTTGGGAGCTCATAAGTTGAGTTTTACTTGACAAAATGAAGCCCGGGACGGCTCATTAGATAGATAAAATCACAGATAATATTTCTGAAGTGGTTGGATAACCAGATTTGGTCACTAAATGAGTCTAAAATTTAGCAGAAAATCAACCTCCGAATTTGTAACCAAAACTAATTTTCTGAGTTTAATTTTGAATTTTTCATTTGCTCAAAGTCTATTTTAATTGCAAATCCATTCGGTTATGTTCTCTTTTACCAATAAGATCTTTACAAGGATCAATGGAAAGCACATATTTCTTTTCATTTACTGATTTATTTAAAATTTTATTGGAAATGTTTATTTTCCAGATTTGATATTTTTCTATTTTGATTTGCATTTTAATTTAATTTTGATTGGTTTTTGGCAGGAGAACAGTTGAGGAGATAATGAAGAAAAGATTTGAATCAATGGAATTTCTCCAGCAAGAGAAGAAAAATAATTTTGACCAAAGAAAATTGTTGGAGCGGATTTGTTCTTCAACAACCTTCCTATTTGGAATTCATTTTTGTAATTATAAATAGTGGTTTGTGGAAGGGAGAAAGGAGTTCCTCTCTTCTGCAATTTTGTATTTCTTAAAGCATTATTGTAATAGGGGTTTCATGTTGTTTGGTAGGGAGGATCAGTCTCAAATCTGGGAATCATTAGGATTTGTCTTTTTTCAAATCTGACCTTTATATTATAAGCAAAGCTTGCAGTATTGCAGCTTTTCCTTTTAATGGTAGAGTGTTCAATTTGAAAGCGATTGTTGGAGGTCAGTTCAAGGAACAAAGAAAGAGACCGGGTTTCATTAGTTTGTTATTTGAATACTTTTATTTAATTACAAATTTCATTTATATAATGGTGGATCTGTGTAAAATTTGTTCATGTTTGATATGAGGAAAAATGACTTTTGGGTTAGCTATCTAATTCATAGTCACCTAGATCTATTATTAATTTCTCTTGGCTCAAATATTTAAATCATATTTCTAAGTAATTATTTACCTAGAAATTTGTCATCAAAAGTCGATTTAATTACTATTGAAATTATGAGAACTTTTTCTTGGTTTTGATAGTCAATTATTCATTGTTAAATGATCTACAAACATAATATGTTTTGGTAATTATAATATCAGCTAGTAAGTCAGATATTCATCATAAACCAGACATGTTAAAATCCCAGTTATGTTAATATCTTGCTCTCGGTTGGGTTAGATCTACATCTTCCTAATCGAGGTAGGTTTACAATATTTTTCTTTTTGTTTGCATTAATGAATAAATTTGCATTTAGATTTAATTTTGCATTTCTAGAAGTCTTCTTATAAAAGAGGCAAAGCCATAGTTGTGGTTTGGCTAAGTCTTAAATCAGTTTAAGGATTTGCTTCCTTGTTCGTGCACAACAAGAAGGCTAATCTGATTTCTCTTTCTTTGTTGGTGAGTTAAAGACATACTTTAAGCCAGCAAAGATATAGAGAGAGGGTAATTGGACCCAATTGAACCAGTCGGAACCACCATTCCAAACGGAAAAGGAGTTGCTTTAAGTTCCCGACCGGGTGGTCTCCCTTATAATGTTGAATGGTCATTTCAAGCCTCCAAAATTTTTAGCACTAGAAAAAGGGCCATAGTAAAATTTTCTCTCTAATGATTTGTTCTTTAAATTTTTATTTTATTACTATGGCTCCATGTAAAAGACTTCCTTGGAGTTGATTTATTATACCTCATCCTATTACCACTCTGGTAAAGGCAGTCCAAACCCTGTCTCGGGTAAAGTATAATGGTAACACATCTGCTTTTAATCACCTCCTTCACTTTATTTTAAGTTGCAATAATTTCAATATTGACAAAGGTGTTATTTGTAGGATTTTCACTCTTACTTTGACAGGAAAAGCCAAAGACTGGTGCTTATTACTTCCAGTTGCCTCTATACGTAGTTGGGACATGTTTTCAAAGATTTTCCTTCATGCATTTCAGGCATATGATTATGAAAAGATGTGTGATCAGTTAGAAGAATTGTGTAGGATGGAATATGAGACTTTGGATATGTTTTATTTTAGATTTAAATTATTTTTAACGCAATTTTGGTCCAAAGATTTGCCTCCTCAATTCCAATTAATTAGATGGTTCATACATTTAGTGTCTATGCCTTGTGATAACTATGAAGAACCAAAAAATATATCCTTTGTTGATAATGATTCAATTGCTCAAAATGACAACTCTGATTCTTTACAAAATGAAATTAGAAATGCTAATCATTATGTCAGAAATGCTCCAAATTTATATAATGTTGATCAAGTGGAAATTCAACAAGATGCATAATCTATCAGCAGCAATCAATAACAATTAAATCAATAGCAATTTAATGAACCAGAGAATGACAACAACGCACAGCCTACTGTTGAAATTAATTCATAATCTGATGATAATAAATTGCAAATTGTGGAGCAGTTCAGCAACAATTTGCAGATCGATCAAATGCATGAAGAATTTGAATTGTCTATTTTGGAAAATAAGAAAACATTTACGAATAGAGAAACCTTCGGGTATATATCTTCAACTTCCTATTTTTCTCTCTACCCTGATATCTTTTACAATAATAATTTAATTCATAATCAATCAACAATTCTTTTAAATACAAATTTAATTTTAGAAAATAGAGGGACTAATATTAATAATAAATTATTAATTTCCAATATTGGTAGAGAAAAAGTAATTAATAATTCAATCAATAATCCTAAAGATTCTCTTAATTTAGTATTCTATTACTTACCTGGTTCTGATTTATTTAATTCAGAGGAAAAGAACACTTATGAAGTTACTTATGATGACAACTTGGAAATTGAAAATGTTCAACCTTTTTTCTCTTCGAAGATGGTTTTTGTTTATTCCTTAGGTGAATTTGTTTTTGAAGATAAATAGAACTCTGATCAAGGATTTATTATGATCCATTCTAATTTTCAAACATGCAATCAGCATAGTAGTTTTGGTATTCAAGAACCCATCCCAATTTTTTATTCCTATGATGATGAAGTACTCTTTTTTCATCATAAGCTGGAAATCTTCCCCTTCCTGCAAAATAATGCAAACAATGAGTTTAGCCTTATAATTTCTATTGATATTTGTGGGAAAGAAATCTTTGCAAATGAGTCCCAGCCATGTTGTACAATTACTTGTAAAATTAATGTAAATTATAATTTGCTTCATTTTCAGTTCTTTCGGTTTGAATTCATTTTTCTTTCAGAATTTATTTTTGAACTTCTAAGCACATTGTGTTGGTACTTTCAGCATTTAGGCATTCAACATTCATTAGGTGCATTAATAAATGCATGTGGTAATCAATGGCAACATTTTAACCATTGTCAACAACAAATTCTTATTTATTATTTTTATTTATTGATCATTATATATCGACACATGCCTTTCTTTAAATTGATTCTTTCACAGACTCTGGCACATGAGTGTGTAACATTACAATCTAGTCAGCAATCTAATTTTTCCAGAGGTCTTCTAAACTTTCCATTTAATTCCCATCTACGTCTCGTTAATTTATTTGGAAAAAATCTGGGAATTCCATTTTTTAGGATTTCTTTTCATGCATTATTTTTTGTACATAATACTACTAGTTCACAGAAACTTACAACATTTGAAGGCATATCATTCAATGTTGGTCTGTTGTTTTCTCTTCTTTGAACTTCTTTCAAGTATCAATGGAAATTCATGCTGATTTTTATGACTCTATAAGCATTTGGTTGGAAGAATTTCAAGGTAAGAATTTTGTAAATAAGGTTATTTTGTCGAATTTGTTAATTCTACATAGTAGGCTAATTTTTTCTTTAAATAATTTAGTTACAGATTTATTCCTATTTATTGACCTGTACATACATGTAGGAGTTAAAATGAGAGAATGGTTACTTAGTAATGTTTCCTTTCATTCAGTTAGGATTAGTGATAGATTAGTTTAGATTTAGTTTCCTTTCATGTTTGTAGTTATTTTGTTATTGCAGACTTTCAATAAGCAAGTAATAAGCCCAAGCTTTTCCCTTGGCATTCCCTTTCAGTTTCTGACAAAGTAACTTAGAACATATCAAATTTCTTATATCGTTGGATCATACACACTTGTGATTCGCTTGATTATCTTGTTTTGACAAAACTTCATAACATTGTGAAAATATTTTTGTTATAAAATCATATATGGTGAAGTTTCAAATAATTATTATGGCCTCACAATTTTTTAGAATACCCAATTTTCAATTCACAAGCAATTCCTATATGATCACTTTTCCCACTCTTGCTATTATGGAGTGGATGCAAATTGAAAGCTCATTACTTAGCATTTTAATTTAATAAATAGATGATTTTGAACATATGCAAATTTTGAGAAACACATGGGAGAACTTGGAGATTTATAAGGTAAATTTACAACCATAATTCTTCCAAACACTTTAGTCACATTCTTTTCTACCGAAATGACTCAGAGCCTCTAATTAGTAAATATTGGAATTCCGATCCTCCGTTATTCATTCTTCCAATATTTCCATTTCTCTCTATTCTGAGCCTTTTAATTTCTTAGACTAGTGAGATATCGGATTATATAATATTGTTAGCCTCTCGTCAATTCATCCATTACTATATAGTTTGACTTATCAGGTTATCATGATGTTTGAGAGCTTGGATGTATTTATAACTACAATTTTATCAAATCCCAAGAATCTATTTCTTAAGATGACTTTTTGAATTTAAGGATAGACATTATTCATGGTGTGTGCACTTGGGCCTCTTTTTACTCTTCTCGGCAATCTTCCTGGCTAATGAAAATTTCATCACTTGTGGTTTTTTTATGTTTCTGCCTTTGTCCCATTATTCGATGCCCATTTCATTATCTCAGTAATCTTTTAGTTTGCATCTTCATTTATTTTTCAAGGCACTCTTGAGCAGCCACTATGGTAATGCATCAATTGGTAAGAAATTTGGAACAAGTAATAGTATGGATCATGGTAAATTAATGTCTGGATTCTATTTTGTTTAAATTTTGGTTATATCATTCCATATTTATCATGCAAAGATTCAAAAGTCCTCTCAGCATGTATGATTTCCTTGCTAGTTTTGGCATGCATGGTTATGGATGTGTGTTTTTGGTTCTCTTGCTGAAGTTAGCATGGGTTTTGTCAGGTGTGACAATGTTCTTCAACCTTTCCTTGTCATTTTCTAGATAGCCATGGTGTGATTGGGTTCTCATGTTTTGGTTGAGATGGATTTTTGAATGGATTCGAAACTTAGTTAGGTGGTCTCTGGACGAAAGAACACATGGCCTAGTGATCCCTGAATCAGACTGTGGATTGTGTTAAAGTGTTGACCTAGTGACCCCTAAACAAGACTATGGGTTGTGGTAAATTTGGATTTTGTGTTACCTTGGTGGGCTTAGAAATCCTCGACCGGTGAATGGCGAGATATACGGTAAAGCCTAGAGGTGGGTGCCCTCGATCAGGCCTAGGAATCCTTAGTCGATGAATGGCAGGATATACGGTAAAGCATGGAAGGTGGGGTATCAGTTAGGGCCTAGTGATCGGGTGTGGATTGCGGTAAAGCGCAGAGACTGGGAGACAAGCAAATTCCTCACAGTGTAGGTGGAGAAATCTAGTGGTATCCATGCTTGTTTAAGGCTTAGTGATCTGGTGAGGATTGTGGTAAAGCCTGGTTATATTGATGAGGGTGAGGTGGTGTAGCCTCAAGAAGCCCTGGTTGAGTTTTGGTTATGAGTCCTGTTAGAGCCTAGATTTACCTCAGGCTGAAAAGGTAAGCTTCTAGGTCCACATCAAACCACGCTCAGCCTCGTAGCTATCCCTACGAGGACAGGAGAGGGCTCTCTCCGGGTTAATCTCAGCAAAGGATAATCGATGGGGCTTGAGATGAATGAGATAGTTGTTAATCTTAGGCTGGGTATGAAGTGCAAGGATTTAATTTGAGTTTTTTGGGGGTTTTGTGTTGGAAAAAGGGAAAGGAAAAAGGGAAAGGCAAATTTGGTCCGGGGATGAGGCCTAGTTTTTGCAGAGTTATGATTGGGGCAAGGAAGGCAATCATTTTGATGCTTTAGATTTGAATGAATGGATGGATCAGACCGATGAGGAGCCAAGGAGGGCAGGAGAGTCTCAAGAGTCCTCCTCAAACAGATGAAAACATGTAAAATTAAACAAAATTTCAAGGTAGAGCATAGCATTCCAATGGATTCTACCTTAATCACTCATTTGTTTAATTTCAGAAGAAAAGAGAAGGGAAAATGATACACATAAACATCAATGAACTTACAATTACATAGAGAAAAACATCATCAAAACACAAACCACATGGATCCCAACAGGTGCTGCAAAACCCTGGTCTTTCCTTAGCCAAAAATGCAGAGATAGAATGTACAATGATGTGCCAAGCAATCCCAAGTGTCCAACACTGAAAATGACTCAGAAAATACATGATATAGACCATCCTAACCCATTCCATGCCTCTAGGGATCTAGCTCATCATTCTAGGAGTTGTTTTAACCAATTCTAAACAAGGCACTGAAGTCTAGGCAATCAAACAACTTGCCTCTATATGGAAGGAAATTGATTCATTCATTTAATTTTCACTTTTTAGTGAATGAATCCTCTAGAACAAGTAAATATGTGTCAAAATTACATCATAGTCATCAAGTTACATCAAGATAGATCAATAGTTACATCAAAAAGCAAAACTAGTCAAAACTAGTTGAATTTCTGAGCTGAAAGGTG